>JAJQOW010000509.1:0-106245 GCA_037975125.1 Latrodectus hesperus
ATTTGTAAGACATAGGAGTTAAGATAAATAGTATGGTATCTTAGCAATAGGATCACACTTTGGAGTGGAATCTCTTAAGTTTGAACCACGACAATGTTGCACAAGAGAAGATGGATATTGCACTTTTGCTTTTTGAATGCTTATCAAGGTGCTCATTTGAGGTTTTCAGGATAACTTCTTTAGAATATGTGAATATGGTACATTATCTATTATCTTCCAGATGATCAACACGCAGTGGATCATCTGGAACAAGTTTCTGTGTATTGCCTAACAGCTGGTAACAAGTTTCCAGCTATTAGGCAACACACTATACAGTATCAAAGATAAATAATATTCCTTTTCAATGAAAATCATATAGAGTACAACGTCTACAAAATATAAGTATGCATATATGATTACAGCGAACGAAAAATTCCTTCTCATTTTGGAGAGCAATATGTATGTAAAGTTACCCATTAATAGATGTATAGCCTTGGAATTAGGAAATACTTCAGAAGGTTTGGCTTATTTGTCGTTTAATGGTAATTTTTTTGGATAAGATGGCTAATTAGACCAGAACCTATCTATCGTTTCAAGTAAAGTTTGAGCCACTACATACAACCAGGCTTGAGGGAGCAATCAAACCCTTGAACTGTTGAACTGCATGCTAGAGTTCTAATTTCGGCAAAGGACTTATGGAGGGTGTATTGTTGTGAGATTTGACTGAGGGAAGTCTGTGAGAGATCTGCACATCGCAAAACTTTCCAAATGCAAAATTTGAAAGAAAATATGTGACCGTTAAAATACATCTAGATAATAAAATATTTTATAGTGTTGAACGATTATTTATTAAATTCAATGAAAAAAAGATCAAGCATATTTTCAGAAGTAAAATTATTCTACACAGAAATTTTATATTTGACAATTTTGATTAGGTGAGAAAACATAAAGTTCACATAATGTAATAGATACGACTATCATGTAATCAAATTTCAAAAATATAAAAGCAAGCAAAAAATTTGGAATATTTTTTAAAGTTACAGAAGAATTCCTGAGAATTATTAATTTTTGTAACTTTGAAAAACTGAAATCTTCATTGAGGTTAATCATGTAATGAAGATTTTAAGTTTTTGAAGTTCATTATAGAGAAATCATAGAATAAAATTTATACAAGTCATATTGTTCTTATTCATTAGTTGATATATTCTTACATGAAATCACTTTTAACACATTGATAAAATTCACAAATGAGAATACAAATTAGTAGTATCAAAGTTATAAATTTATTACATTCAAACATTTAATTACACAATGGTAGAAAAAACAAGCCTGATAATCACATAGAATGTATGACATGCAATGTAAAACGATAGTTCCCATGGTCTTAAAAATAGTTTGAGTAGAATACATTTTAAAATAGAAAACTGGGTAAATTTATGAACACAATTAGTAAAAAAGCAGTCTTTATAAAATTAATTTGCAATCTTAAAAGGTATTTCTAATTTTCATTCTATATATTTTTGAATGAATAATAAGGCAAATTTAAACATAAACGAGCAGAATTAAAATTTGTTTCTAAAATTCTAATTTCTCTTTATTAAATAACCTCAATAAACACAAGACTTCTACAAAAATAGTTACTTATATGTCTAATTTTTACTGAATATAATAGTTATACCATTAAAAACTTCAAAATTCCAAATCATATGTTTAAGTAAAAATATTTGAATTCATAAATATTTACAGAACTTGAAAAATTAGAAAAATCTAATTATTTAATTTTTAACCATTTAGCATTTTTTTCACATACTTATGCTCAAAAAATTTATATACATAATTTATTTACAAATTTATATACAAATTTTATTTCTTTAGAATTATTATGTATTAAATCTTTGTCTAATTAATTAATACTTTTTTAATAATATTAAATGAAAATAAAATTATTACAAAAAATTTAACATTTAAGGATAGATTTTATGAAAAGGTTTCTTTGCACATAAAAAACATTCAATCCCAGTTATTTCTCATTTAATGGGAAAATTAATACTTCCCATTAAATGAGTTTAGGTTTGGATTAATTTTGTTTTATTTTGTAGTGCTATACTGATTTTGTACTGATCCAATTCAAAAATGGTTCCATTTTTTATTATTTCAAATGGCATCTTAAAACTCAAGAAATCTATGTACAAATAATTTTAGATGAAATGTACAGCATACAAAGCAAAGTATATACATAAATGGACTGTCTGACAATATAAATGAAGCACAAACATATCAGAAAACAAAGCAAACTAGATGACACATACAATTCATTATGCTGTGGGAAACATCTAATGTATGGATGTATTATTTTGTGGTGAGTATGGTGTAAAAGAAAGAACGAATAGATTTGTAAAAGTTGTATGCAACAAAGTGGTTTTAAAATACATTAATTAAAACAGAAAGAATATGTCATTGCAAAGATGTCAGATTACTACTGAAAGAAGTTGCTCCAACCAACAGATACATTCAAGAACAGATAAAAAAAGGAAAATCAGATTGCAGTGACACAAAAGGAAATTAATGAAGATGGTGTGGCTTTTGCACGGCAAAAGAACACATGATGTATGATAAGAAGTAGACAAGGTCAGCACAGCATAGATACCAATACATTTGTAACAAAGAGCTGGCAATTTCTTTCGATTCACACACCTTGGAAAACACAATTATTTACTAAACAGACACTAATAGATGAAATTCATATGTCAATAAGAGAATTACTGTTCCAATAAACTTATGCTTCTAGATAAAATGGTCGGGATCTAAAGACATTTAGATTATGGTATAAATATATGGTATTCATTCTCTGATGAATTATCCTTCTATACTGGCAGACATAATATTGTCTGTTAATGATAAAATGAGAGTCTGATCTTATTACAGCCATGGATTGCAAACTATTTAATGGATTGCAAACTATCTGCATGATGTTTATATTAAAAGATAAAGCTAATGGCACTATATCCTTTTGTAAAGAATATACATTACTTAATTAGTAAGATAATGTCCCTGAATACATCAGAAAATCTTACAAGGATTTCACGTCCTTGAAGGATTCCAGGTCCTTTTTTTCAGACATTAAATACAGCTAGAAATCCTTAGTTAAAAAATGTTTACTGTATATTTAATTCTTGAAGATAAACAATTATAAATGGTTCAAATTTACACAGCTACAGGCTTATCGATTTATTATTTCTATCTATTGTTATCTTAACTGCCACCTGCCGCGATCTTACAACTCACTGATTAATTAGTATTTTTTCACAGCTTCATTGAACTTATTGATCATGTCTTACTAAACATTAATTAATGTTCAAACTGTCTATTTATATTTTTATTGCTTTTTTACACACTTGTCTGGGGTGTTACATTTCTACTTTTATACAATATGAATACTTCACACGTGACTCAAAATAGAAAGTAAAGATAAATTGTATCAAACAATATTAAGCTTTTTTTACCACAGAAATATAGATTTATTTGATTCTAGAGAGAAAGCTAGAAACAATTAAAATTGAAAAATAAATTAGTTTCAAATACAAAAATAACATAGGAATAAAAACTAAAAACAAGTTTGAACTTAACATAATATTACTCACAATAAATCATTTTCAATATTTTCAGCAGAAAAATTATAACCATAAATTTTAAAGAATATAAATTTGGTTTTCAGAGGTACTTTTAGTGATAATATTAATATTGTATTTATGACTTTTAGAATAAAGCTTTATTTATATATCAAACAGAAGTAATAAATGACAATGAACACCAGAATTAATATGTACAGTAATAACATCACATATATGATTATTTTTATCTGATAATATCAGATATTATTTTAATTATTCAACAATAAAGAAAGACAAAAGTAAAAAAACATTTGGGATTATCAACACTATCACATTTGTTCAAATTCAATTTGATGACCACAAGTAGTACATGTTTTAATATAAATGTCCTCGTCTTCTTTATATACTTCAGCACCATATGAATGCGTATGTGAATTGTCTTTTTTCCTGTACAAACTGCTGCGGACTTCCATTCTCAAAGCTATTTAATAGAAAGTGGTAATTACTATACAGCAAAAGTTACTTAAAAATCTGAATTAATTTGATGTAAACTACTGATAAAATTGTTAATAATTTTTTACTCATATTTAAGGAATTTTTATATTGGAACACATAAATATTAAAGGCTACAGAAGTTTCTGATCCTGAGATAAATTTGTTTTCAACAGGAATTTATAATCCAACTTCTCAACAAAAACAAAGTAAAATTTACTAATTAAAATTATTTACTAATTTATTTTTCTTTATCTAAGACGGTCAGAAAATTTCTAAGTACATATATTTTATGCATTTGAAAGATGGAACAAGGACAAAGAGTATAATATACAATACATAAAAAATTGATGTACAAATGTATGTACAAATTATTTATTCATACATAAACAAAAATTAGTAACCTTACATATTAACTTTTAATTAATATAAATGTTAAGTTTTTTAAATCATGATACCCTACTATAACTTATAAATTGAACAGCTCTGTATATTTTTTAAATAATAAAATACACTATATCATTATTGTTTATCAAACATATAAAAATATTATTATAAAATCTAAAAACCCCTCATTTGTGATCACAATTTACTTAGTTTATTTGCATTATATTCCATTGCCAACTTATGTGACTAAAATGGTTTTAAATAGAATGAATATAACAAAACATACCATGATGAATTACAATTTATGGAATTATTTTATAGTTTGCTGAGATTGTAAATTTTTACATAACTTTAAAATTTGTACAACAATGTAAAAATAAAGAAAATGGAAAAAATTATATCAAAATAAAGGAATTAATTAAATTTAAATAAAGCAAATATCTTTATTAATATGTTATAGAGCTACTGTTGGCATATAAAGACGATCAAAAATCATTCAGAATTATGTGACTTATTCAAATCCTAGATGATGGATAATAAATAATACTGGAGTTTAATAATACTTACACGAAGAATATTATCATAGATAAGTCAGAGAAAAATTATGATTAAATTTCTTTTTCAAAAATAAATCGCAATATACAATGTAATTGAAAATAGGTAACTAACCCAGTAAGTTTTTGTACTTCACTGTCATTCTTGTTAAAACATAATTTAACAGGCGTAACTCTATAAATCAAACAATTATTTTCTTAAAAATTGCAATTCAGAATATAAAGGGATCATAAGATGAGAGTGGTTTGATACTACATAATGGGTGTCTAACACCAAAGTATGTAGCATGGTATTTGAACATCCATTGAAGTACCTAATTTGTGTAAGAACTTTTTATAAATAATGTGCTATATAAACATGCCTTAAGGAAGAAAACTCATGAAAACTTCCACGGATCCACTTAGACAAACAAACATGCTAAAAGCAGAAAAGACAAATCTACTGCAAGCTGTTCAACAGTGTTGAAATCAAACCTAGGTATTCTTCAGTATTGGAGCTCAGTTGAATTCAAAAAAACTCTGCAGAAAACATAAAACTGCTAATCAAATTGTTATACATCTCATTGTATATTTTACTGATAGTAGAATCTTATGCTTGTTTCGATGTTCTACAGTTGAGGGAAACTATGTAGATAACATTTTGATCATAATATGTTATACTCTGCTTTATGCTTTTAGAACACTTGTTTGCATCGTTTTAACTATAAAATAAAGGATGGGTAAATATATTATATTCTTAAAATTTTAAAATATTCATTAATGTGATGATTAATATAAATTTAGATAGATTATTAAATTTTCTTTTTCAGCAATCTACTTGACTTCTCCATCAAAATAGTGGTAAAAAAGCATGATACAAACAAAATGACCACATGAGCTTGGGATATCTCGTCAAGGATATTTGCTCTTGTACATGGTTTCTGGTCAAAATATCAAAACTGTAATTTAAGAAATATTCACTTCCTACTGGTTATAATGTACAAATAGACAAGCACACTTATGTTTATTTGTTAATTACTTAAACAATATAATAATATAGATTGTTAAGAAAGTTTATTCATTGATTTGAACAATACTGTAAAATCTAGAGCATACAGATATAATGCAATAATTATATATAAAAATTCTATGAAAAAATATTGCAATAGAAAAAAATATTGCAAATATATTACATGAGACAAATAATGTTTTATACAACAGCTAAATTTTTAAAATAGCCTTTATCGAAGCATATATAAGGCAATTGGATTTACTGGAAATATGATTATTCTTAATCATGTAAAACAAATTAGCAGCATTGTGAAGTTTTTATAAAGTGTGTGTATTTAACACTAACAAAAATATTAGTGTTGTCATTGCTAATGTTCCAATTAATAAATAAAATAAAGCATTTTTAAATTACACTTTTTCTTGAAACAAATGAATTTATTGCATCCCTATTAACAAATCTGACATTAAGATAAATGCTAAATATCAATAGCAAATAAAAAATAAAATAAATTCTAAAGCAATTTACAAATACAAGATGAAGTTATTCAATAAAAAGCTTAGGTTATTATATGGAGGTAATAATAACAATATACTAACACATAATAGCAAGATTTTACATTAGTGAATTATAATACTTTTTTGTCTTATAGAAATTTAGATTTATTTTCTAAGATTTCATATATAAATTAAAGTTTACTTTCCAGCTTTTATTAAAATAATAAGAGATTTATATAACCTTTTATCATAAAAATAATTTAAAATTTTCAAACTTCATAAAGACATAAATATGAATGCTGTTTAAATGTTTTGAAAATCAAATTGACTCTCTCTTGTGTAAAATCCTTCCACTTTTGAAATTTATAAATTAAGATAAATAAATTTACCTTTAACTTTTTTATCAAATGCTTTCTTTTTTCTTTTCAAAGACGCTTCTTCTAACTGTTCTTTCTTTTCTTCGATCTTTTCTTCATCCCCATATATTTGCAAGGCACGATTTTCAACCTGAAATTTAAAAATAGTTTACATTATTTAAAAAAATATCAGTTACAAAATAATTTAAAGAAACAAAAAACATAATTTTTTAGTCAACAATATATACATATAAAATATTCAAACAAAATTTTTTTTAATATTTATTAAATAAGGAAATTATAAAGCAAATTTTAAATGTATATTTAAATTTTATTATTTTTAAAGTGTTTCATTAAATCCTTTATTTAAACAAACTAAAATAGCACATACTACCAAGTTATTGATTTACATATTTAAATAAATGATGAAACAAAAATATCATCAAAAATTCAGAAAACTTAAAAACAAACTTTTGCCTAAATAATAATATGTACACTAGTTTTTATATACATAGACTATTACATCTCTACACAAATTGGATTGTTTAAATTTCAAATAAAAACAGATCTCAAAAACTTCATAAAATAAGCCAGGGAAATTTTTTATAAACTTTGAAGAACTTTATAAAACAAATGTGCCAAATTTTTATGTTACTGTAATTACTCATTTTTTAAAAACAAAATGTTCATATTATGTTTTCAAGATAATTTGAATAATTTAAATTATATTTTTCTTTTCTATATTATTGATCATTGTATATTAAATTAAAAGCATAAATGTATAGTGAATGTAATTGAAATATTATATTTCATAAATATTATTTATTTTCTACCTAATATTTATGAAACAAATTTAAGATATTTGCTAGCATATAAAATGCACATTTTTTATAAAAATGTCTGAAAAACAGAGTGCATCTATACATTGATACTCAGTTTTTGATTACATTCATTTATGAAAATTTCCTCTATTCATAGTTATGCGATTTTTTCTTGTTTCTTAGCACAATGGAAATATTACAGTTACATTGAATTCAGTGAATGTAGATGCCCTATCATACACAGTCACAGCTAGGTTTTTCTAAACTTCCATTTTGCATGAGCAACTTTTTAGTGAGTGAAATTTCTACTGTATTCTTAAATATGTTGGCAAGTTGTAGCTTAAAACAATATCGGCATTACCACAACACAGCATAAAGGTTATGTGTGAATGCGCATGCTACAGAACATGGAAACAGCGAGGTACTTTGGGCCTCCTAAATGAGAATGGTAAAAACTTGGTAAAATCAGAATAAAATCTAAAAAGAGCAAATTACAGTAAGCAACCTATGAGATTTATAAAACCGAAACAATGATCAAATCATTTAAGATGTGTGGAATTAATAATGCTCTGGATGGTATAGAGGACATTTGTTGTATGAAGACTCAGAAGCTGACTTAGAAGATGTTTCCAGTAACTCTTCATTTAGTTCTGGAGATCAGAGTCTAGGTTTTGATTAAGATTAAAAGGTGTTATTTCACAGATAGTTTGGGTATTTGTATTTTTGTTTTCTATATTATTGATTTACTTACAAGAATAATATGAATGCCAAGAATAATATGAATAAAATTTAACAGTCTTCTAAAATTGAATAACAAAGAGTTATTAATGTTAAAAGACTATTAGACAAATTTTAGAAATGAAAGGAATCAATTTCAATAGTTTTTTTTAAAGTTTTAATGATAAAATCAAGATATATGACAAAAATAAATAAATATAAAGAGAAAAAGAATTTCTGAAAAATAAGAAATTTTAAAATATTACTCGCAAATGACAATGAAATCATGATTTAAAAAATTATAAATCAAATTGAAAATATTTAAAATGTCTAAAAATACATAATAATTTGATCATATTAGCTAAATTAGAAAACTATATCTTAATATTAAAATAACTGTACAGAAAAGATATCTATAAAAAATTGCAATTCCATTTCCTAACAGATTTTAACATGATTAGGGATGAATTTCTTAAGAAATATACAAACTTGTAGGCGAAGATATAATTTCATATTCCCATGCTTATTATGAGGATTCTTTCGTAAAATATATCTTAAAGGTGGTTCTCGCTTATCAAAATCACAATCTTTTAAGAGATACTCTTTCTTTGCATCAGTTTTACTTATCAAAGCATGAGCACCATCATTATCCCTGTATGAAGAGAAATTTACATTACTTTATAATTTACGTATGAAATATTAATTAAAATTTTTGTTATGATAATTTTTAAACCAATAAATTTTTTTAGTTAAATAACTGAAATAATAAAATTTCTCACAATATATTGAAATATACTGATATATATATATACATATAAATCAGAACTTTCTTACAACATTTGATGAGCAAATGTGTTTCATGGAAATAACTTTTATACACTAGAATTCCAGTTATCTGAACTCTGTTTATCCAAATCGCTAATTACTCAAATTGCTTTTACAGTTTCAGAAAAATAAATTAGACTGAAGAGAAGGAAAATGAGAAAAAAGAAAAAGCTCAAGAAAAGAGAAAGGAGAAGATGAGAATAACATGTCGCTGGAGGAATTCAAAAGCATTTAAAAATTCCTGGATGTTCAGAAAATAGAGTTGAAGATGTAGGTGAATGGATTATGAGTGAGAGCCTAGAACTGCAAATGATTGTAAAATTACTTAAAGTATCAATTAAGAAGATAACTTTAATGTTTAAGTTGAAGCAAACCCAGAACAACCTGTTAATGAAGCATTTGTCGGCTTTGAAGTGGATGGAGCATCAGCCTAAGTATGACCGTATGCAAATTTTCTCTGTCAAGCAGATGTGCTACTTGGCTGATCAAAAATGGACAAAGGCAGTAAACAGTTAACTCAGATCAAGATGTTCAGCAAGCAATGACTTTAATTTTCAGCACTGTATATATATATTTTATTAATGTATAGCACTTGTGAGTACTTTAACAAGTTAAAGTAGTGCATTTTAATGCAATTGTTTAAAAAAGTTCTTTTTCTTTAAAAATGTTTTTACTCTCATTTTCAATGAACAATAATTAATTAAAATGGATTCTTTTTTAAAAAAAAAAACTCATTATCTGAATGGGTTCTGGTTCTTATTGATTTGGATAATTGGAGTTCTACTGTACTACATTTTAAATTACCAACAGACGAAGTATAAAAAATTAACATAGCTTATAACAGAACTATCAAAAAATTTTGATAATTAAACCAGGGCCATTAATTTCTATTTTGTAGTTTATAAATAAAATATTTGCTGATTTTATATGAACAGATATTTAAAAAGATAGCAAACAGATGTACAGATGAAAAATACATTAAATATCTATATACACTTTTTTTATGATTATTTTTACACAATTCTTAATTAAATAATAATTTGAACCTATTTTTTTTCTACATAAATAATTCTGATTAAACTCTGTGAGGGGAAGGAATTGATAAGTGATATATACAAACAATTCAATTTTTTATATATAATTTTTTTATACAATTTTGATTTGCAGTAAATTTCAATTTTAAAAAATGAATATTGTCTTCAACTACTACAATTTGGTGCAGCAACCTGGTTGGTTAGGGCGTCATTCTCATTGTTGGAAAATAATGAGTTCGAATCCTGGCTTAACCAAAGATCTGCTGTGTTCACTAATGGCCCCTGGGGCATGTTAAAAATTGGCCATGGTCGCACTGTCCTCCATGTGAAATGATATCTCTGAGGGCAGCAGACCAAGTATAGGGGGTCTTCTGCTTGGTCCCTATTTCAAACTCACAAAGACTCCAACTGGCTGCTTCTATTTAACCGGTAGAGCCCAACTCAGGGCTAGGTACAGGGTATCATACTGGTGCAACAACTATCACATTTTAAGGAAAATAATTCATTCTTCTAAAATAATATTTTTGATGGCTGAATTATATGGTTCCACACTAATTTTTCAAACTATTTAGATCCCATTTAGTTTTGTTTGCATTTGAAATTAGTAGTTAAAATGAAAAAGTACTTTTTCTAGATTTGGTATAATAGTTTGTATACACATGTAATTTATTAATTTTCAGAAATTTAGCGACATAAAAATGCAATTTTAGATTTAATTAATTATAGCTAAATTATAGATCTGGTATATTCATTGAAAACTTGTGATAAATATAGTAAATAAAGTAAATTCAAAAGTATTAAAATAAATTACAATGTAACTTGACAAATATTTTAGTTTATTTATGTAAGTCAGCATTATAATTATTAAAACAATGAAAAGCTAAGAAACCATTAGATAATTTTTCTAGCTAAGACAAAAAAGTCTTTCGATGTTTTTTTTTATGTGAAGTGTGAATTTTATAACTCAACAAAACCACATTTATTGACAGATTTAAAGATAGAATTTCAACAAAAAACTGCAAGAGATTCTGAAAATAAAAGATGCATATTGGTTTAAAGATAAAAATATATGAAAATGATTGTTCTTGAATAAAATAATGCTGAATTGGATCCATGATATAAACTTTTTCAAAACTTTGCAGGTAGTTTTAAAGAAGATAAAGATCACATGATTTTTCATTTTGCACCAATACTTTGAAAAATAGAATACTAAAACCAATGCTTTAAAGACATATATAGTGTAACCATTGACTGTCGCAGATCAAATTTTATTACAGAAAAAAATATAAAACTAAATAAATACATATAAAATTAAATACACATAGTTATTTAATTTTAGCATACTCCTAAATAATTAAATTCTTTTTTTCCTATGTTTATATGTATTCGTATATGTTTAATATTTTTAAGTCACCAATCAGACAAAGGTAACATCATTATATTTAAGACCAGTTACATAAGATGGTTACAAATGTGTAATTTCAATAACTTAAATATTAAAATAATACCGATAAGAAATTTTAGAAAAATTCTCAAAGACTAATAATATAAAGCAAATAAGTATTAAATTAGGAGTATCAACTTTGAATACAATTAAAAAACTGTTTAATCAAAATATGTTCTAATAAAATGCATGATGATTTAAATGAATTTTTATCATAATGACATCCCAGATAAAATAATATTTACAGATATCCTTAGATGACACACAAGTGAAAGTAACAACAACAAAATATGGTACTCTTATTCCTAAATTGTAATATAATCATTTCATAAAATATTGTAATTAAATGATTACTCTTTGAAAACATTTCTGTCAACTAAATTCTTTATTTTAATATCCATGATTAAAATTTCTTTTTACATAATTTCTTTTTTAAAAATTGTTGAAAATAAATTTTTGGCTGAACTTTCTTATTAAAATAAAAACATAATGCTAAAAGTTATTATTAAATATTAAATAGAGCATTTATTTATTTTATTTTTTACATCTTATAATGTTTGGTTCTAAAAACCTAATCAGGAGTAATAGAACTTACTATAAGTAAATTAAATACATAAAAATAAAATATGAAGTTTAATACTATGTACACAAAAAATAAACATAAAATTTGCATATGAATAGATTAATAGGAAATATACAAATTTTTACTAATTTATATTTGAGATAATTAAAACAAACTAATATAAACTTTCATATATTATTTAAATATAATTTGAAATAGAAATAATTTAAATATAATATGAAAAATACTCTTTTTCAAATATTAAAATTCCTTTTTAAATATTAATAGGAAATTTAGAGCATTGGGTACATAAATGTACACTTGATTGATAGAATTTGAACTAGACAGTCTGGTTTTGCAACATTCATAAGCATTGATATTAAAGTAAAACTGATATGTAATTTGTTTTTACCTACAACTGTCACAAACATGATGATCAAAATGTGTTTGAAGATATGAATCACTAAATTCTTCATTACATTCCAGACATATAGGTCTGTCACCTAAAAATAATGGAGCTGGTTGACTAACAATTGGTCTGCTATCAGAATTTAAGAGTTCATCATCTTCTTCTTCAGCAAAAAAGCCAGCTCCGGTGTCACGAGGACGAGAAATGGCATTTGCTTCTTTTTGTGTAACAGCCCTATGTAAAATAAAAAGTTTTAAAGTGTTCTCAATATAATTACAAGACAATTTTTTTTTAAAATTTCCATATGATATTATATTCATTTTAATACCAAGCAAATAATAAATATAAATTTTCAATAGGAAGAATTAAGTTAAGAATTAAATTTTTTTATATAATTGAATACAAAATTGTTTAATCATGCATGAGAATACATTTTGTAAAACATATTTATTAAGTACAAAATAGCAAAAATTTTGAATGAAAATATTTTTTGATTGTTTTATGCAGCTTGATAAATAGTTATTTTGTATATTAAATGAATATTTTTTGAAAAAATATTTAATTTTCATTATGAAAATTAGTTTTTCCTAGGCTTAACCATGTTTTAATATTAGAAACAAATTTTCTGATTCCTCCCATTTGTTTTACTATACACAGATAATTTGAATTAATGCCTGTAATAAGAGATTGAGATGCTATAGAGCTTTTTGAATGAAGAATGATTTTATTTAGGCAAAATAAAATTCTGGTTAGTTTTCTTTTATAGAAAGAACTTGGTAAATTTTAAAATTAACTATGAGGTTTGTGCTTTTCATATTTTAAATTTGCAAATTATGCTGTGCGTGTTTGTGTGGATTGTGCTAAAACATTCTTATATAATTTTCTACAATTAAAATTGTCTTTTTTTAAACATTATCTATTTCATTTATCATTTTATGTACTACTTAACATCTGATTTTTTTCCAAATAAATTGCTTTTATCTTCTTCATAGATCACAGAAGGCAAGGCTTGAGCCAAATTTATAAAAGCTAACAAAGTTGTATATTTGTTTCTGTAAGTTTTTTTTATAAAGTATTGTTTCCTAATAAGCTGTTCGGGGAGATTTATGCATTAATATTACCCATGAATATAATACTTTTTCTTGGCACCTGACATCATTTGATAAACAGATGTATCAACATGAGTAAATCTACCTCCATATTGCTCAGATTCTTTAAAAGATACATTCTTCAAATGAAGTAAAAAAAGCACTAATAGTAAAAAATTATGCACCATTTAGGTTTTATACAAAAAAAAAGCTTAACAAAATATTTTAATACAAGATGTATAGTAGAAGAATAGGAATTTTATTAATTTAATAAAATATAATATCAAAATAGTTCAATGTTTTATTCATGTGAAAAAATTTACTTAGTAAACTATCAATTTACAAACTCTTTGCACACAGAAGTATCTATATAAATTTATTTTCAATCATTCTAGTAAATTAAGTTTGCTTAAAAGATCAAAAGTTGTTTGAATGAAATTTAGTTTGTGTGCATTCAATAAATACTATCTCAATTATTTCATTAGAAATTCAGAAACAGAAATTTAAAAAATTACATAATTTATAACCCACATTCTTATCTACTTCAAAATGTTAAACCATTAAATTTTTTCTTTACAGAAAAGCTTTTCTACACAAGACTGGATAAATATCTAATAAAAAATTTAACAATACAAATATTAAATGCATTTTAATTTCTTTTATTCATATTTTTTGTGGTTGATAAATTTTCTCTTTTAGAACTTAAATGCCAAGAAATGATTAATTTTTTTTCCTCATAAATTTTTTTAACCATATTTATTATTTTACATCCATTTTTATGCATTGTTTCATCAATATTTCAGGAAAAATTATTCAGTTTGCTTACTATAGACTTACTTATGGTTTTAACCACACCACGAGTCATCACATATGTTGCACAATTTTTTTTTGAAATTTTTTAGTCTGGACAAAGGTAATTTGTTATTAAATCTCACTTTCTAGAACTAAGTAAAAATGACAGTATTTTTACTCAAAAATTCAACACACACAAGTAGATTTCTAAGGGTAACATCATAACTAGTTTTATCACAATAGTACCTGTATTGCGATGAGGATGTTAAAGCTCACTCTGAAGACCAATTATATTTTGGATAAAATTAGTATGGAACATTTTCCTTTAACTAAATTATTTCCACATGTTGACAGAAAAGAAAGTTTACATTTAATTAAATTAATAATTATCCAAACTTCAAAAATTTCCAAGACAAATCCATCCCCTGGATGGAAAAAAAGGATTTATCATTAGAATTTAGAATTAAAGTAGTTTAAATTGTAATAATATATAGGAATCAGATCACAACACCTTTATTACAATGAATACAAATACAAGAGGCTACTTACTGTTAAATATGGTCAAAAACAAAACTCTTAAAACCAACAATAATGATTCCTTAGCCACAGTATAAAAATTAGGCAGAAATGGAAATAGGTCAGTTATTGTTGTGGCTATTACAATCATAACTGCTGTAGGAGTGATACATTTTCTCAATATTATTGTAATTAGGCATTGTATGAGGTAAATATTGGATATTTTATATGAATCCTGTAAAACTTTACATAAAATATGAAAAATTCTAGTACTTTAAATTTATTGATAAAAATATCCTATAAAAATTCAGTTACATAAAAACAATGTAGTAAATGCATAGATGTCATGAATGTTAGTATTTCATAAAATATACAGCTACTACCTAGAGGAAATATTTAAAATTAAATAAAAACTCTTTTCTTTTGCTTTATTAAAAAGCAACTTGCACAAGAATTATTTTGGAATAAAGCTAGAAACTTGAGAAATGAAAGTTTTCTACTGTTAAATATGTTCTAAAATTGAAAAATTTTTTTAGGAAATATTTCATGATTTTCTATTAGTTTTTTAAAACATCAAGTGTATTAAATATATTCTAGGAGAAATTATCAAATTTTAGTTCCAAGAATATCTTAAAGTTTTATAAGCTATGCTATTAATATAATTAAAAATGCTATCACTATAATGCAAAGATATAAATAAACTTAATTAAAAAAATTAGATAGCAATAAAACATATAACATAAAAACTATAATAATAAAATATACTTTTCAGCATCTTGCAAATTTGCTATTCGGGATTTTCTTAATTGCATTGCTTTTTCACGATTCTTTTTCATCCGCAGTATTTGAGCAGCAGACAATTTTGCATTATTTTCACAACTGGCATCTAAAATTAAATAAGATTCATAATTTCCTTTTAAAATTTAAATCAGTTCATTTTAACTAAATATATATTAATTACAATTCAATTATAATAAATTATAATGTATATATGTATGACTTGCTTTAAGAAAAAAATAATGGGTAGAATATAGCTATGTATAAGATAATTATATCTTATACATAGCTATATTCTACCCATTATTTTTTTAATTATATCTTATACATAGCTATAGTTATACATAGCTATAATATCTTATACAAGATATAAAAGGGTAGAATATAGCTATGTATAAGATAATTATATCTTATACATAGCTATATTCTACCCATTTATATCTTATTATAACTATATCTTATTTATCCAAATTTGAAGTTATAATTATTTAAACAAATTAACTATGATTTATTGCATCTCCAGAATCACATAATAGATTTTGATTAACTTTAACTTTTATAAAGGAAAAAGATATTTATAACCTGTTTACGTGCAGATTGATTTTATGTATAGTAAAATATTTTTTAACATAACAAAATTAAAATGCTGAAAGTATAAATTTACAAAACTCTAAATTTTTATAAACAGAAAACTACATTTCTAACAGAATTTGATTCTATATCCAACAATGAATTGATAAAAATATAAATTTTAAAATATGGCATCAGTTAAATTCTATGAAATACAGTAAAACTTACAATAACGTTTCGAAAGAAATAATAATTGTTTTATAAAATAAATAAGAGATGGCGACACAACTTGACTAACATATCTCAGCTATAATCAGTTTTGTACAATACATTCAAGAACGAATTTGATTCTTTAGAAGGATATTACAATTGCTATCATCATTTGAATTTTATCTTGAAATATACATGTTCTCATATTATCATGTGGAAGTGAAAGCATCTAAGTTATAAGGCAGATTTTAAACAAAAAGTCATATTGAAGGTAATAAAAATTAGCAACAAACATGCTAATGTGAGTGAATGCAAAACAAAAGCAACATGTTTATGCACTTGTTGAACACAAAACATGAATATGTAATATGAAAGAAATGTATCCCATGTGTAATTTTAAAATACCAATTTCTTTCATTTAAACATTAATGCAAAAATATTTTATTTTAAAAATATGTATATCCTTATTTTAGGAGTTATTAAAATATCTAAAAGTTTTACAAGAACCTTCTCAGGATTATCATTCTTGTCAATCATGTTTTTATCTTAGGTTTATTATACTTGGTAATAAGATGGGTTCAGATAGTAACAACTAGATGTTTTCTTAAATATCTTTTTTTGTACAATTTATTGCATTTTTAATTAAACTGTTTTCTTTATTTCATTTGACACTACATTATCAGCAGTATATATTTTGGGTTATAAGCCAAAAAAATGCTGTGGATTAGGTAACTTTTTCTCTAAAAGTTATATACAGGAAAATATGGTAATTGTTCACTAAGGATAAGGGAGGTGCATTTTTTATGATACGAATTACATGTCATTAGAATGCCAACCTAAATAAGGTATAAGAATGGATTTCATGATGACTGAAATAAAATGGAATAACAGATCTTTCTTTACCCGAAAAAGAGTTTATTGTTGGTGCCTGTAATAAGGGCCTCACTTTTGAAGACAACAAATCCCTCTAGGTTCCCAAAAGCAGCCATATCAAATGATTTTAAAAGTTCAGGTCTGCCAATTCATCAGATGATCTTCTTGTCTAGATGACCATCTGATGAATTGGCAGACCTGAGATTCTATGCTTTGAATAACAAAAATCATCAACCAAGGTTTTCTCCAACATATTTTCCTTCAAACCACAGGCAGGGAATTGCAGAGGACATGAATGGATTGTCAAGGAACTAAGAAAATTGCCAATTTCAGCCCAAAAATTCATTTGTGATATCAGGAAAGATGATAATGGGCATCTAGGATTAAAAATGAATAGTGTACTTAAATCAATCATGTCCTCCTTTATTTTGCACAAATGGAAAACCTCAAATTTGGCAAAAACCCCATGAATCCATATGATCTGGCTTTATTTGTAAGTGCAAGAATATGATAGGAGTATCATATTATAGAATTTGGTTGGTATGGAAGTGACACTTTGTTATTCCTCAAAAATTAGCAACTATGAGATTCATAGATATACTATCAGACTAAGTAAGTCAGATAAGTGGACTGTGAAATGCTACATTTTTACTTTGATGGGGACAAATATTTCAAGACAATTCACGGACAAATATTTCATGGACATGGAAATATTAAAAATTGGTTCAATGAATATCATTCTGACTTACAAATATTTTTTGGCTATTGCAAAGTTCAGATGTTAACACCTAAGAAAATGTGCAGAAAATGATGAAAGATATATCCAACTGCATTGAACTCTTCCACTTAATTTGCAAGATCTAAAAAGCTGCATTGTCAATGTTGTGATGTAGAACTATAAGTTGAAGTTTATTATTCACATTTTAAATTAATTTTATTTAAGCTCTATCCTATTATTTATTAGTTTCAAAGCATATACAAGCTTTAAATTTATGATTAAAAAATTAGAATACAATTTAAAATTAGTTTTTAGCATATTTGTTTTCATGAAAATATTAATTTCTCCATTTATTCCCATTCCTCACATTTTGAAAAGATATTTGCAACATAAGGTCGCATAATTTTTTTAGTAAAAATACATGTGATAGTATGTAAATAACTATTCTTTTTTTTAACTAATGATGAAATTAATTGCTTGTATACCATGTAGGCTTAAAACAACTTGATTTAAAAATCCATGAAACTTAAATTTATAATAGCTACATAGAGTTTTAAGCAAAAGTAAATGTTTTTACTTAATCTCTGTTTTCATAAAAATTTTGATTGTATTATCAACTAGAAATTATAATATATTTTCATCTTATAAACCAAAAACAAACTGGATTAAAATTTATATCGTTCATAACTATAAAATTTTAAATTAAAGTTCATAATGTAAATGTAAAGAATATTTTTATTTTCAAAATTCAAATAAATAATTGTAAGAACTAAAAAATTAAATATTTGCTTTAATTGTGTATCAACAGATGTATACTTAATTATTTATATGCATAATATTATATGAGTAAAGAGGCAAATTATTTTATACACCTTACATTGATAGGCCTCAGGTAATTTTTTAATGCCACTGAAGAAAGCAATGTACAACACTTTTATTTTGTCACCTCAGTTAATGATATGTGCAATAAAATCTAATCAGTATATATTGGGATGTTTGGAAAGTAATTTCGTTTTTCCTACATGGATCAGCTATTTGCTAGTAAAAACCAACCGCTTTATGACTGTGGAATAATGCTATTACCAGAAAGATGGTAAAAGCTATTGGACTAGAATAGACAATGTGCAATGCAATACAAGGTACTTTTCCGTTTCGCCGGCGCAAATCTCGCCAAGTGAAAATGAAGTCGCTAATTGGCGACAACACACAGTATACACATAAAAAATTTTAAATAATGTTGTTTTACATAAAAATTTTTTAATTTATTTATTTAATTGTTGTTCTCGTGTTCACGCTATGCGTGGAATGATGGATGCCAGAGCCTCAATTTATTTACTTATTATATTAGATTACAATTTATCAGGTGGTGCATATTTCAAAATCTTATTATTTTTTTTAAATATTTTTTTTGAGTGAATTTGTCACGATTATTATTTTTTAAGATATATTTTTAAAATTTGATTTTTTCTAGAGAGATTTTATGAAATTATTAAATTTGTATATATAGCAACATAGCATAAATTTATGAAATGGAAAAAAAGAGTCGAAATTAAATCGTTGACAGTAAAAGGCCGTCACATGTTTTGGAAACGTAGCAGTAAAAGATTACTAGCGGAGATATTCCCTCTAGTGCCGGTTGTATCATTTTTGGCGATTTTATCGCCTGCGCCGGCGAAACGGAAAAGTACCCAATATAATATTTATTTGCTGCACGTTTTTCATTTTCATGAAAAATGAAATGAATTTTCGAACAACCCAATATTTTAAAAATTAAACAATATAAATATTAGCCTTCTTCTCATCAAATAGATGAATTAAACTAGACAGATAAAATTTAAACAAAATAGTTAATGAATTTTGTATCAATCTTAAACTATTCGAAGTTTGAGCATAATCAGTCAAGAATCCAAAATAGTAAAGTACAGTTTAAATATAGTTTAAGCAATACAAAATTCAGCTCAAATTTAGCATATCAATTATTTACATATAGACTGTTCAAAATATTCAAAATTATTATGACAGTAAAATATGCTTAGAATGATACACGTACTTATATCAGACATATTTTAATAAAAGATATGGCCAAAAATGAAAGTAAAATTTACATTAATTATAAAGCTTAAATTGTTTATTTTTCTTTGCAGTTTAAAAAATTTTACGATAAAATCAGTAATTGATATTTTCAGCTTTCATTTCTTTAAAAAACGGAAACCATGAAAAGAAATAAACAATACGATTTAGTTTAGTTATTCTCCCGCTTAAACTCACTCAGTGCGAACTTCAAACTAATTTCAGACTTTGTCTGACAATTAAATCTGAACACAGTATGAAAAAAGATTGGAGAAATTTTAACTTATTAGTCCTTTTACTCTACTCAAAACTCTAATGAAAATTTCTCTTTTTAAATTTATTTTTAGTGGAATTGGATGCTATATTTTATATTCAACATGATGTTATTTGAAGCTGACAAGAGGAGGTAAAAGGCATTAAAAATAAAGCCGAGAACTAGGATGCCAGTTATTTTCACTTAATCAACAGACATAAACTGTAACTGTGATTGTTACTTAAAAATCAGAAAATTGAAATATTTACTTTTGAAGTGCCTTCTTAATAAGGCGTTGTCTGCTAACTGCTTGGAATTCCAAGTACTTTGTTTTAAGCATTTAAATTTCATATCGCTGAAATACCAGTAAGTTATTTATAATTCCTATTTTTAATTTAAGAGTAGTGCTATTTTTGATATTCAATTTTGTAATTTTTCTTAATTTTGCATATTGATGGATATTTTTGCAATGACTCATTATATTGATATCTGTGTTTTATTATTTTATGTATGTAGTTTAATTCTTATTATTCTTTATGGTACGTTGAATTATACTTTTAGTTGATTTTAACTACTTTTTAAATTATTGATGCTTTGTCACTGCTTTTTCTATTTCTTTTTGGAGAACTGCAATTTTTTCTGAAATATTAAAAGGAAAAACATTTTTTTGTCCTGATAATCGTAATGTGTTTTAATATCAATTATTTGTAAGAGATATTCTTGTGGTTTTACAGTAAAAATCATGGTTAAGAATCATTAGGGAACAAATTAATTTTCTATGAAAATAATATTAAATTGAATTTCTAAAAATATTTTGTTAGGGAGTTAGTATCTCTATTGTTATCCAACTGGGTTTATAAAACAAAAAGAAATATTTTGAGTTTTATTGTTTTAACAGTCATTTTGCAGGATTATGCTAGTAATCATAAAATTATGTTAAATTTTTTAACATATAATAATAAATTTTTATTTTCATTAATTATGCTTTTTAATATTGAACTTCAGTTCTTTTTAATATTGAACTCTTTGATGATATCAGTTTCTTTATCATTTGATCTGAGCAATATGTATAAATAATTTTTATATTCCATTCTTCAAAATTTTAATGCAAACAGCTTATGCATGCATTTATTGCATTTCCATTGTTTTTTTGGATGCTCCCTCTCCAAAGAAAAGTGCAGCTTAGCGTGTAATTTGTTTTTAATATTTTCTATACAATATTAAAATATTTCTCCTTAAAAATATAGATTTCTTTCCATTTTACATGTATAACATATGTACTATTTTTAACTTTATTTGTATGTACCTTTTAATGTATTAATTGGAAGTTACTATGGAAATAATTTAATTAAAAAATATTTCTGGGAAATACATTAAAAATTTAACTATAAGTGAATGTAGAAAAATTAAGTTTAATACTTAGCAAATTTAGTAAAGTAATATTTTTGTTCAGATTAAAAAATCCTGCTACAAACTTAGAAAGCCAGTATCTAACCAATACTGTTAAAATTTTATGACTTGTAACATATGTTCTATTTACACATTCCTTAGATCTTTTTCCAGAAAATTTCAAGGACAAAAAGGAATCAGGGATACTAAATATTATAAAGAGATTTTGTACCTGGATATCAAATATTAATAAGGACAATTATCAAGGAAGATGAATTATTCACATGATGATTGGTTGCTATATTTTAAAAGCTACTTTGAAGTATATTCAAGGATGTTGCTAGAAAGGAACTTCCAATTTATTCATTACTATTTGGACCAACAAGAATGAAAATTTTATTTACATAGATATATTTTAAAATTTTTGTTTTGTCTTTTTTCATTATTTGTTGATATGTCGTATCATTAGTTTATATTAAAATTTTTTTTTATTTTGAGAAGAACAGCTTCATTTTCTTAGTCATTTTTTTGGTACATGATTCAATTTTTAGAATTATGTCCTTAAAAATACAATATTTATAAATAAAATGCACATTTGCACGTTTATTATATATTTGTTCTACCAGATAAATGATTTCCACAGGTAAATATCTACAAGTTGAGTTGTGGTCTCCAACACAACTCAACTAATGGATTATATTTCCTTATTTGCTTTGATATTTGTTGTGATTCCTTTTGAAGCTAATCCTCTTTAATTTAGCCTCTTGTTGAATTAGTCCATGTGCATAAAATGACAGATTAAATCAACAACCTGTCTTTTCTCAACTGTCCTTTTATTTTGCTTCACTCCTGGTCACTCGTTAGATATTCTGGTTTAAGCAGAGTCAATTTAATTTATAAATTTTTTAAAATTAATAAAAGTTAGTATTTACCACATCTGTATGATATCAGACTGTGGTTTATTGCTTCTTTTCTTAACATGTTGTTTGCCAAGAATGCTATTAACTGTTTGATTTAAGTCTGTGTAAATTATAATTTCTTTTCTTAAAAAGGTATTTGATAACAGAATAAAAATTTCATTGTAAATAAAATTTGTTCTACAATATTTTTTAGAAGTTATACATTTGCATACAGTGTCACACAGTTATAGCCCATTTAAAGTGGGCCAGTTCTATTTAATTTCTTAAGTTATGAAAGGAAAGTTAAACATAATATAGGTGAATTCTCTCTAGACTGAGCTTAATTTATTGGTTCTGAAAATAATTAATGTTTTTGAGTTAGATTATAGTCTATTTCAAGATTTTAAAAATTAAAAATTTTGACTTATATTATCATTAAGTTACCATATTGATTACTAAAATGTTATTTAACTACTTTTAATTAACTCAAGTGCAATAGTATTGTCTAGAAATAACAGAAACATGATATATTAATAAGTCAAACTGATTAAAAGTATTGAAAATTTAAAAGGTTGCTATTTAAAACTAAAAGTTATAATTATAGCATTTGAAAACATGTGCTTATTATTTATCAAACTTGTTAATCTTTTAATTAAAAAATTGTGAAAATTGAAAGCTTTACAATTTAATATTTTGATATAAAAATCTTAAATATGTGTTGTTTCTTGTATGAAACTGTACAAATTCAATAATTTACAAGAAATAAGTTTTTAAAAATTCTTTATTTAGAAAACTTGAAAAATGAAAACATTATTATTTATGATAAATAGATGCATAAATATTGTTAACATTAAAAAATTAATTAAAAGGCTAAAATTTTGGGAGAAAATGCTTTAGGGAAATTCAATATTATATTACAAACTGAATTTTGTTTTAGCAAATAAAATAAATTGTTTGCTTTATTGTTAATTTATTGAACATATGTATCCAATATTTCATATTTAATATAAATCTATCTTCTATGGTATCTCTTCAAAATTCCTTTGTTCTATCTAAATTGATCTTTAGCTAACCAGTTTTTACAAAGACTATTTTTTGATTTCAGCAACTAATAGCGTGAAACTAATATGTGAATCAATAAATTTAATAATATAAAGCATGCTATAAAAATTTACATTTTATTGCAGATTATGTCAAGCAGAAAAGCTAGAGGTCGTGGTACGACCAAAAAGCGTGCTCAACGAGCAACTTCTAATGTTTTTGCTATGTTTGATCAATCACAAATCCAAGAATTCAAGGAAGCTTTTAATATGATAGATCATAATAAAGATGGCTTTATTGATAAAGAAGATTTACATGATATGCTTGCATCTCTAGGTAACATTAAACTTTTATGATATTTAATATATTTTTGTGAGATTAAAATATTTTATATCAAATTGTAATGAAAAATACTTTTTTAATCTCCTTAGGATATGAAATCAATGATATAATATTTTTTTGTTCTATTAATCTGAATATTAACTGTTTGTTAGTATTCAAATTCAGAATGAAGATCATTTTCAAAAGAAATTTCTAAACTGTTATCCTTGAGAAATTGATACTTTAATGTTTACAAATGCAATTGCCAAAAATTTTAAAAAATAGGTTTATGAAAATAAAAAATAATTAAAATTAGACTTAAAATGTACAATTTAAATCAACACTACATAAATTTAATATATGCTTACTCCTGGTATCGTTCTAGGTGATATGCCCTCATATAATTAAAACTTCATCTGTTATTCAAAGAAATGCATGGAATTTATATTAACTTGCTGAAATATTAGAGACCATTGAAAATTTATTTGATTTCTTATAATTTATTTAATCAATTATGTTAGTGTTTGACTACATATTAAGTTGTCATATTATCTAATGTTCCATTTCATTCTGCTTTGGATGTGAATATTTGTTATTGAATATTAAAGTTCCTAAAAACTTTGATATCTAAATCGTATTTTCCTGTGTATAATCCGCGAAATTTTTTTTTGTTTTTGAAAAAAATACATTTGTAATTTGCAATTTTTCCATCAAATTGTCAAATGTATATACAGCTGATTATGTGTTGTCACATAAAAATTAAAAAAAATATACATTATGATTAAAAATGTAATATATTGTACAGAAAAAACATTTATTATGAAAAATATTTGTTTTGATCCACCTCTTCGCAAAGTACGATAAACTGAGATGAAACCACTAGTTATCAAGAGCATTAATTCCACACTAGTAAAACTTCTTCTTGTAAAACTTAATTATTAGAAAACTTGTTGATTTTTTAAGTTTTTAAAATTAGGTTTGATATATTTTAAATGTAAAATATATTTGTTTCATTAGCAATTATGGGGAAAACTAAATGCATGTGACACAACAGCTCATGCGGGCCAAGCCTGTAGTGCCCTTATCTATTTTCCTGACCAAAGGCAAGAAACAATTAATATGAACAATTGATCAGCACAGCTCAAAATTGAGCTGTTTGAGCAAACTTGATTTCTGTTATCTAATTAACAGATTAGAATTTTGATTGTCACTTTCTACATACGTTAATAAATAATGTAGAAAGTGACAATTAATAACACTGTTATGAATAACAGAAATAAAGTGAATATAAATAACACTTTATTACTTTCATGAAAATATGAAATGATGAAAGTAATTTTTCTAAAAAAGTTTAAGGGTCTAAGAAACACTATTATATTTACATTTAATGTAATATAGTTATATTAAATATATATTATTTAATATATACATATAATTTATTTCATGTAAACATATTAAAATAACTATAATCCCAATAGTACATTATCATAAGTCATTTCAACAGTGATATTTATATTTAAAATTTTTAATTTAGAAAATAGACATGAATCTAATCTGCTCAAATGGATAATCATGTTCATATATCATTTGCACATCTAATTGCCATGCTTTTTAGCTGGGTTATTTCCAATGACTACTTTTATTGATTTCTATATAATGGTAAAACTTTCTGTTGTGCATGAATATTTTAAATGCCATGTATGATATTTTGTAGGAAAATAATTTTTAAATTACATGTATAGCTATTTTACAAATTCTGCAGTGTTTTTCTTTCAAACCAGTTTAACTCTCTAAAGCATTTATCATATCTGACAAAGTTGAAACTTACTGGGAAATTTACACATGCCTGTTTTCACACAGGCACTCTTGTATCTTGTGTTACTTTATTTCTGGTAAAAAAATAAATACACTAGATTATAATTAAACTTATTTAACTTAGATTATAATTAAACTTATATAACTTAGATTATAATTAAACTTATTTAACTGTTCAATATTTTCATTGTGTAAAACCTGGTGGTGTATTTTAATGATTAGCTATAAATTTGTTAGAAATTCCTTGTTATAAAGCAGTTGTTTGGTGAGGGAATTTTTAGCTATTATGCTTGCAAGAACATGACAATTTGATTTAAATAATTTGTGAAATTTATAATAAACATGTAATCAAATCTTATACACTTTGCTTGTATAATATGTATATTTTTTAATATCTTTTACCCTACCCTCGCTCTCCAATCACCTCCCCCCACTATAATTGCAAAAAATAATTACTTATAAAAATAACTGTATACCTATTAATTCATTTTTTACCTAAAAAAGATTATTTCTTACCAATTAAAAAAAAAAACTTTTGCTTTTAGGAGTTTATTTAATTTTTACTTTAATAAAATTAATTTTAGCTTTTTAAATTTCAAAATTTTTAATCAATTTTTTAAAATTATTTTGAAACATATATTTCTGAAGGATAATGTATTATCAATTTTCAAAAGTTATATTTAGTTATTTCTGAGGAATAATTTTGTGAAAATATAACATTTTAAAGTCTTTCAGTGTCATGTCTATTCAAAGTTCTTTATGAAAGACATTTATTAGAATAGAAATGAGAAAATGTTAATAGATTAAGTTTGAGTCTAAGAAATTGCAACAAAAAAAGATAAATTTTATTATAATAAAAGAAAAACTACAGAAATCATTATAAAGACGAAAATTACAATGAAGTATTATAGTTAAATATAAGGGGATTATCATAAACTGTCTAAAAGATGTGTGTGTACCTAGTTTTTAATTTTTATTTATAAAATCTAATTTTAACATTTTTGTAACGTTGCATTTCAATTTAAAAAAAAAAAATCAGTTAAGAATCTCGAGCAATTTCATAAAGCTGAGCTATAAGTAGACAAATTTAATTAAAATTTTTTCAGAAGTAAAAATTTCAGCAACTATTATATATATAAAATTATATAAATATTAAAAGAAATTGATCAAATATCACTATAATTTGCATTGGTATATATATTGCTTATGTTAAAATTTTTTATATTGATAGTTAATTGTTTTTAATATTTAGTTTGTGCCTAATTCTTCAACCTAAATTGAATACTTAGTATGATGATTGAGTTCTTTACTTAATATAATGTAAACATTGAATGGAAGATTTATTCTTTATATGTGAAGCAAATACTGATATATTTTACTATTTGAAACTCAAATATTAGATCTGGAATTTTATTAAATTAATGCATGTAATAAAGTAAAGGGAAGATTTTCAATGTTTGTTTGTGTGTATGTGACTAGACATCCCGAAAACAATACAAATTCAATAGTATACTCTAATTAATTATTTAATTCTTAATATTTGCTGGTTGAATCATATCAGTTTTTATCAATATTTATTAAATTCAATTTTTAAATCATTAAAATCTCACCTTGTAATTTTTATTAAAGGTAAAAATCCTGATGATGACTACTTAGAAGGCATGATGAAAGAAGCTCCTGGACCAATAAATTTCACAATGTTCCTCACTCTATTTGGAGAACGTTTACAGGGAACAGATCCTGAAGATGTGATAAAAAATGCTTTTGCTTGTTTTGATGAAGAAAATTCAGGGCGTATTAATGAAGAGCGTTTGCGGGAACTTCTTACTACAATGGGTGAGAGATTCTCTGAAGAAGATGTGAGTATTTTAAATCATTTTTGACAGTTCCAAAAGTCCAGTTTTTTTCTTTATATTTTAAATGTTCTGTTTATAATTCACCATTATTTTCACTTTTTCTATTATCATTCACTATTTTTTACTTTTCCTAAGTATTTAAATTTAAAATTTATGTTGAAAAATTTCCATTGAAATGTATATGAATTTGATGTAGTTGCATTTTTTATCCAAAATTAAATCTATTTTATAATCTGCTTTATTCAGAATCACACAATTTATATAATTTTTATTCATAGGAGAATTTATATTTGAAATAATAAATATTGTTTAAATAATTTAGCATGGTTTATTTTTGACGTAAATATTTTCATTTATATTAAATATTTTTAAGAGTATTATAATTAAAAAAGTTACACATTTGTAATTTATCTTTATTTATCTAACTTGTAGTTATTAAGTATTATTAATCAAAAAATTTATTTTTTCGCTTTTAAATATGAGTTTTTTTTTATATCAAATTTGAAGAAAAAATGATTTTAAATAATAAAATTATCAGCTTATAAAGGAATGAGAATTTTTAAAGAGTGATTTAATTTAATTATTTAAGTTTAAGATTGATTTAAGTTTTAAAGATTAATAAAGAAAAAGGATTTTTAAGTGAATAAAATTATCTGCTTATTAAGAAATAAGAATTTTTAAAGATTAGTTTATTGTTTGTTCTGTTCTATGTCATTGTTCAGTTAATGTCGATGCATGAAAGTCACTGATCATCAACATAAGCTTTTCTTCTGCATTTGTAAAGCATCTATATTATGTTTTATATTTTTGTGTAGCAGCTTTTGTGTATAAATATATATGTTTATGCTTTTATAAAAATATTTTTGCTATTTGAAAATATAGAACTCATTTATTTGTTCAGATATTATCAAAAATGTTTAATCTGTTGATCATTTTTATAAATATATTTTGATGTATTTAACCTGAAATTTTAGAATGATCTAGAAAATAGGTATGCATGATGTAAAAAAGAATTAATGTTAAACAATTAACCAAAATTACTGAATTATAATTTCACTTTATAAATAAGATAATAATAAAGTCAGTATTGAAACTGAGGCAATTGTAGAAGAAATATTACAAGCATGAGATAATTACTTACATATTATACTTCAAGAAATTCATGTGATAAAATTTTTTTTATTTTAGAAACTTTTTATTAAGGATGTAATTATTTTTAATAAAATGTTCTAATTTCAATATGAAAAGTAAAACTAAAGGAGTATTTAAAATTTTTTAAATATTTATATTTAATTTTTATTGGTGATTTGTGTTAATTATACTGTATATATAGTTGTGCTGTTTTGTCTTTTAGTATTTATGGCGCACTTTATTATTAGTTAATTATACCAATTAATTATATAATTAAACTGGTGTTTCAGATTTTTAAACATTTTTCACAATATTTTAACATATATATATATATATATATATATGAATTTTGAAAAAGTATAAAAGAAATTTGAGTTAAACTATATATATATATATATATATATATATATATATATATATATATATATATATATGAGGGTTAGATATAAAATTTTATTTATAGTAATATTCTTTATCGTTAACACATCTGTTCCACTTCATTCTAAGTAATTAAAAATATGCATAAAATGAATAGCATTTGGAATTGTTCATCATGGGAATTTGTTCCAGATTACCACAGGCTCTTAATATCACCACTTCTTATAACATACACATTAGTGAAATATGTGCAAGATTTTTTTATTATTAATTGCATGCAAGCAACAAAATTAAGAAAGAGAAGTTTGATTTATGCAGATTAATGCATGATTATAATTGCTAATCGGATTCTGTGGGTGATTTTAATTTGAATTGTAAAATCTTACTATTTGACTCTCAAAAATTCAAAATCAAGCATTATTTCCTGCCTATAATATTTGGAAGAATTAACAACTTTCTTATTGCGTTGTGCACATTTTGGGATTGAAGAGTGCCTTGTTGGCAGTTAGTGAAACATGCTGATGAAAATTTTGATTCAGTACTCATATTTAAAGTTTTTTCCGTTAATATAATATAGCAAAGAAATCTCATTTCAAGAATTTCACTTTATCTCTTGACTGTTTAAAATTATGAGGTATTTGATGTTAGTGTGGTTCAAATGGTCAGAACTAATTGATTCCGAATCTCACCAGTCATGTAAGTATGTTTATCTTAGAATGGGAACTTTTTCTCCTCTGTTTTATTCTCCTGATATCTTTCCAAGTAATTATAATTTCTTTTGTGTTCACTGGAAAATTGTGAGTAAAAAGATTAAAGCAAATGTGATGCAACTTATGTTTCTAATTGTAATGTATTGCAGCAGTATACATGAGTTTTCATCATGATATGAGGTGTCACATGTAATTGAACTTATGTATATTTTTATGTTTTGATAATTGTATAATCGGAAATATTTTGATATATTGGTTAAATTCTAAGTCTTGAATATTTTTATGTAGACAAATATTAAGTTAAAAAAAAATATGTAATTCTTATGTATGTCAAGACCATCGTAATAATTTGTCTGTACTATGTGAGAAGAAGAATATAGTTAAGTTTATAGAATTTAAAAAAAAATTGCCCTAATAAATATTATAGTTTTTATAAAATTTATAGGATTCCACTTTGGTTTCACATCACATAAATTTGAAAGCATAATTTTCTCTTTTATTATTAAAATTAGTAATGCCTCACATTTTAAAATGGTACTGAATTTTTTTAATTTAATTTTTCATCAAATTCTACTAGGTCAAATTATGATGCAAAAAGTTTGAAGATTGATTAAATATATTTATATTTGCTATAAAAGTATTCTTTTTTTCTTGTTAAATTTATTTAGGTTGATGAAATGTACAGAGAAGCTCCAATTGATAAACATGGTATGTTTGATTATATGGAATTCACTCGAATCTTAAAGCATGGTGCTAAAGATAAAGATGATCAATGAAAGAGCATGAATCTCCACATTGAAAAAAATGGAATATTTTTATGCTAATAATGCATTATCAAGTACTTACTCTGCAAAGACTGATGTTTTCTACTGTGTTATTAATTTTCTTTCAATTAACAAAATGTGATCATATATTTTAACATTCTAAAATTGTGCATAAACTTGTATGTTACTTTTGTATGTTATCATTTACTTATCTATTTATATTTCTGTGCCAATTAAGGGTTAATAATGAACCAATATTAATATTTTCTAGGCAAACATATTTTAGTAATTAATAGAATCAATGAATTGGATATTTGAATGAGATTCCTTTCTTTGAAATTTTATTATACTAAAATCTTTGCTTAAAGCCTAGTCATGTTAATTTACTTTTTGTAGAGATTTTTATTTAATGTATGTCTAAAAGATTCAGTTTAAATGTCTAATACTGGATAGAAATTATTTTATACTCCTTATTTTTTAACCCTCCCAAAATCTGTCATTAAAATGTTTTGCATTTATTTTTTTACTCTATTTAATTTAGATATAAAAATTTTAAATAACTGATTAGAAGATTATTTTTCTAGAGAGTTTGAAAAAGGTATTTTAAATGCTTTACTTCAAGTTGCACTATAATTTGCTCTCTTGATTTATGCTTATACTAATAGGAAATAATTTCATTGTTATAAATGTGAGTTATCTATTTATTAATTTCATCAATCAATTTGTAAATATATTTTTTAATTATTGCTTCTATTTTATGATGGTGCCAATAGTTTTTATCTTTATGTTGCTTCAATAAGCTTTTATCACTTGCTTATATTTTCTATTTTTCAATTAAAGGATTATATTAAATTGCTTTTTATGTTTATAGTTAAATGTACATTTTAGAACTTTAAAGAGGGGTTTATCTTTTAGAAATTCCAATGATTTACTTTCTCACAGATGGTTTCATTAATTTATTTTTGAGTTGCATAATAATAATTGGATTAGTATATTGAATTTTTAATATTTGTTATACTCTGTATAAAATTTATTCTTTCCCTTTGGATTCTAAAGTACCCTCATGAATTTAGATAACTTCTAAATGTTCTATATTTCATCATAGTGTTATGAAACTATAAATTTGTCATAGTGTTTAGAATATCATGACATGTTCATATTAAAATTATAACTTATTAATAAATGCTTGTAAATTATCAAAATTATTTCAAAGGAAATATAAAATTTCATTGAATAGTATATTGGTATTTTTATATTTTATATTGAGTAAAGTAACACTATTGTGTCTCTCTTTTCCTGTGGGTATATAAAATAATAAAGATTCAAAATGTTATTTTTACAATTTATAACTTAAATAAAGTATTTTCTTTAAATTCATTATTTTGTGAATTTATTTAAAGACAAATTGTCATAAAGATCAAAGATTAAAATTTTGACTCATAAAATAAATGTCATTAATTTGCTTTTATTTAATAACATTTCTCCTTAAATATTTCAATGCATGATACTCATATCTGGTATTTTTTAAGTTTTTGAAATTTATGCCTTAAATTATATATATATATATATATATGTATATATATATATATATTAGCCTGAACAAATACATAAACTTTTTTATATTTATCTAGCTCTGTTGCACGAACATGTTTTTTATTTTAACAAAAATTGAGAACAAGAGAAATTTGAACAAATGTCATCCTTAAAAAGTGACTAACAAAAAAATTAATTTTTCTAAATGTCAGTTAAACCAAATGATAGTTTGTAGACTGCTTTTTGCATATTATGAAAAATGTTATGAATTTTTAAAATGTTTTTGTCTATCTTTATTTGAATGTTAAAATATACATAATAGGCTGTATTGTGTAATTTTGGGATCCACTTGGTTTCATTTTTGTATATTTCTAATTTTTTAAATGACATGGGGTTTCACATTTTGAAATTTCACTTGATCTCTATTATCTTAAAATTACAATATGCTTAATCTAATTTAATTCTTATAATCAAATCAGTTTTTTTAAATTTTATTTCTTTATTTTTATAAACTTGCTATGTATCAATTTGAGCATTTGATCTCCATTTATTCAATGTCCTTTATGTAGATTTTGTAATGCATATTCATGTTTGAAAATGCTAAGAATCTATTTTTTGTATCTCAATGTCAATATTTCTGTGTTATTAACTAGGTTACAGAAAACTTTCTTTTTTTTTCATATATTTTTATGAATAAAGTTAAAAATCTCCATTTTTAAAAGGTTTTTTAAAAGTAATATAATATTAAGGAATATTTAGTTTTTATATTTAGCAAATCTAAAGTGTTTTTGTTGTAAAATTCCTTTTAATTTTTCCTTTTAAAAACTCCTTTTAATTGTGCCTGCAATTATGTTGAAAATGTCATATTTCTTTAATATTAAAATCTGTGTATAACTTCACCGTATTAATAATCAACTTAACTTCACTTTATTTGATAATCTTTGACTTAAAATTATTTGTGTAATTAATCTTGTAAGGGTATATTTTGATTAAAATTGAACTTAAAATTTTTATTTAGAACAAATAAAATGTCATAGTAAAACTCGTTGAAATAAATAAGTAATATTTTAACTATAATTCAGTCCTTGTGATTCGAAAAAATTATGAAAAATGGATTTTGGTAACATAATTTACGAAATTTTTTAGCAGTTTTGCTGTATCCCACAAGCAAAATTTTTTTTGTACTTTTATCGGTTTCCATATTTTATTCATTATTTTTATTGATTTCCTGATACTTCTTATATATTTAATTAAATTCTGATTTGATATTTGTTAGCATATCTTGTTTTTTGATCATAATGATACATTTCATGATGTAACTATTACCTTGATTCTCGCAATTTCAACTATTATACTGATAATTTTAAAAAGGAGAAAAATCATTTAAATCAGCAAATAACATTTGTTCATTTTTCCCTTTGTCTTTCTAATCAAAAATAATTATGAATAATGTAACATGTATTATTCATAATTATTTTTGAATTAAAAATCTTAACTCAAAATCAATGAATAATCAATGTATAATTTTTCATTTATTTACTATGTTTTTATCACTGGTTAGCTCACATTGAAATATTGTTTTTAAATTACACTTTCAACAAGAAAAAAAAGCTTATATAAAGTATAAATAGAAAACTCATTATTAAGTAACATTTATACCTTTAACTGTGAATAGGGTAATTTTAACTTGTAAAATTTATTAACTTTATTCACATTACTACTTTGGCATAACAAAATTTATTTAACATATTTTTAGTGAATAATTTCAAACTTCATAAAATCAGTCTACTATATCATATCTTGATTTCCCTTTTATAATTTTGAAAATTGTGTAGATTAAAAGTTTTCATGAATATGAGCAAACAAAGCACACAAGCCATAAGAGACATGTTTTCTTAACTCTGAATATAATGATAAACTGAGCTCTCTTAAATAGAATATAATACTGTAAAAAATCTAATCTTGGATTACTTTTTAAATGTTTCTCTCAAAGTCTGTTTTTTTATTCACTTTGAAACCTAATTCTTACATGTATTTTATTTATTATACAAGCTAAATAGAATTTATGTTAATTACATAAAAATAACATCTTTTATAAATAACAAATTTTTAACTTATAGATTATGAACATTATATATCATGTACATAGTTAAAAGTATGTTAAAATATTAATATTTAGTAGTTATCTGAATATTTTAAAATTTCCTTATATTTGCTAAAAAAAATTAAATTACCCAAATTTTATTTTTACTATAAGTCTTACGATACTATAAAATTTTTTTTAAAGAATTTTAAATCTTATTTCTATTATTTTTACATTAATTAAAATACTCCACTATATATAATGTGAATGGGAAAGCATAATTGCAGTTTTGAAATTAATTTTGTTAATATTAATGTTGAAAATTTAAATCCATACATATTGTTATCATTTGTTATAGTTTTAAATTTTTTAATTTTCATAGTTTATAGTTGTGAAATTATTGAAAGGATCACCTGAACATAAAACAGCTTAAGCATATCATTGTTTTAGTATTATGTTATATAATGCAAAAGAACAAGCATTTAAAATAAAAACAGCAAATTAAAAAGGGGAACAAAAGTAAAGTTAACAATTTTTAACGATAAAAAAAAAATAAAATGAGGATTGCATCTTTCATGTTCAAGGAATTCATAAATGTTTTATTCCAGCATAATTTGCATATCTCGCCACATTTCTCAGATTATCTAGTTCTAGGCATATAAGATGCTTAGCTTTCATGATGTTTGAATTACAAATGTTGCATATACTAGATGGAAAAGAAAGCCTATTTTATTAAGGTGATATGCCATGTAAAGAAAATATTTTGATTAATTATGTTTTGAGAGAATTTTGATCATATGATTAGAAAAATATAGTTTGATTTTTAATATATTTTAATAATTGATAGTAATTTTTCTAGAAATTAAGCAATATTTTTAGAATAAGTAAAAATTAATATTTTATTTTCTTTTTTTACTCTTCACATTAAATTTCAATTTTATTTCACGTTAATTTAAAAAGTAATTAAATATTTTTTATAATACAAACTGCAGAAAATATTTTCATCTTGTGAACTATAATAATAAAAAAGCAGAACTAAATAACATAAGTAATTTATAATTTTCACATGATTTGTAAAGATTTTTAAATTTTATCAACAAGGGCACACAAAAATGACTGGGTGGACAAATTCTATGTTTTTCTAAAAAGTGATTAAATTATCACGTTTTCTGATCTTATTGACGGATTAGCCCTTTAACCTTTGATCAATAGTTAAACAGTTTGTAGGTTTGATTTTACCTTGATTTGGGGCTTTTTGAAGCGGCCTGGAATATGTACTTTGAACTGAAGTTATTTAAGCTAACAGTTGAGTAACAAAATAACTAAACCTAATTTCATTTAATAATTATAGTACTGATAAAATTTAGTACGGTTAAATGTGTTTATTCAAATTTCACCTTCTATTGATATTATAGATTGTTTAAATCTTATATCTATATTAATTCTTTTATTATATCAACTTTAACAGCCATTTTTCATTCAGATTGACCATAACTTGCCTTTTATGTAGCTTTGTACACATCTGAAAAATAGATTTAATGAAAGCAAAGTGAAATGCATTTTGATATCATTTTATCAAATGTGCGCCGGAGCTTGTATATAAATGGAACTAGAAAATTGTCCCTATGTAGCATCTTTAAAACAAAGAAATTGGAGTAGGATAAACTGTAGAAAAATTTATCATAGTGAATAAAGTCAATGATACTATAATCTAAAACAAAAAGTGTTAGTATTTTTAAATATTTATCAAATACTCATACATTTATGTAAAATCTTATCTTCTTTAATCATAAGAGAATTATTACAGAAAAAGTTTTGTTTATTCCCACAACGAAATTATTACTCTGGCACAATATTTCTGAGTGAACTATTGCTCCAATCCGAAGTTCTTGTTTTATCTATTTTTTTTTGTAGTCTCATAAAACACACGCATCCTCTACATCAACTCTCAACACACCCTTGTGTGCAAAAATACAGTTGAGCGTCAAACCAAATCTTTGGTTTTGCTTAATTTTCACAAAACTCGGTTGAAAACGATGTCAAATGAGAATTCGCATATAGTTTTTGGCATTTATATCTTCTTCATTGGCCTGACAACCCAGGGTGGGCCTTTGCCTTCCTCAGAAGTGCATACCAGGACGCCCTATTTTTGGATAAGGTCATCCAGTTTGTCACTTTTAGTGTTTTTAGGTCGTTTTCAAGGCAGTCACGCCATCAAAGGGTATTTATATCAGCAATTGCTTTTATTATTTCATCATAAGTATCTCTTCCTTAGGATTTATGATGCCATTTAAGAATTCGATTCATTAAGAATTCGACCATTTAAGAATTCGATTCTTCGAATTTAAGAATTCGATAAGAGAAGAATTCGAATAGAAGACTACTCGCATTTTAAGTGCCATTTTTTGCATACTGCCACGATTTTCATTTATAATTTCATTTTGTGGCCATTTACGAAGTAACGAATAATTTTCCTGGGAAAACGAAACGGCATCTTAATTCTAACTAAATCTTTTCTACAATACTTAAATAAGGAGGAAAATAATTGTATCATGCATATTTTTGTGAGATTCCGGAAATGAACTGAAAAGTAGAAGTGTGTAAAGATACCTTTTGTTTGGCTGTTTTTAATATTTTTTTCATGATTTGCAGTTTTATCGCGGATTCTGAATATCGAATAGTATTTTTTTATCATTACATTTTTCATGTTTTTGCTTTTTTCCTGTTTAATTGACAATTGAATAGTAAGCTCTCTAGCTTTCATTTCAGTTTTCCTGAGCTGGTTGCTAGAGGATTAATATTGGGCATGAGTTCAGGATCATGGATTTGATAACTGTGGCAGGAAATGATTGTAAAGATTCAGTATCTGTTTTAAACTGTAAATATTGAGTGAAGTAGACTTAATAAGCAAAAAGTAACATAAGAATTACATACAAATAAACTGATTTGTCTTTACTCACTTATGTTTCATTTACACACTGTTACTCTTTTCTTCTGGGTGATGAGTATGTGGTAATGCAAAAAAGAAATCAGTTTCTCTTAAACAATTTATTCGCTTTCCTCTCAGTCCCAAACTACTAATTACAAAAACTTCAGATTAAAGCTTTACATAGGCTCTATCTATGTATCTCTCTCTCTCTCTTTATATATATATATATATATATATATATATATATATATATATATATATATATATATATATATAATACTACGAAAAACGCTTGAACATTCCCATAGTGAGCCTATGGTATATCGGCTCCTATTGATTCTATCGACTCAAAATGTCGAGAATGTTGACTTACGTTTTGGAGCCAAAAATGTTACCAAGTTATTAAAATATCACTAAATATCGCCAAACTGTCTAAATTTTACAGACTTATTTCTCAGATCCGAAAATCGTATTTTCACTGAATCACCGTGTTTAGCCAATATAATTTTACTTATAAAACTATCATAATACATTAAAACAATTAAATAAATGTAAATCATTTATTCAAATATTTTCATAACAATACAAATATCTTGAATTTTCTTTTAAAACGTCTCAATTTTTTTTATATTTTTAATTTTTTTTTTTGACAATTTTCAGCGAAATTAAAAATTTTTTTTTCAAGTTATGGACTGAAATTTGAAGACTTAAATATATGAAAAATGTGTGACAAATATGTTCACATGTATTAATACTTGTATTTGTTAAAGTTGTTCTAATTTTCAAACTTTCATCGATGTTTACAATTACATTGTTGATAACCTGAAAACTTTAAGAAATTTTATTTCACTCATAATTATATTGGAATATAATTTAATATTTTCAGTTTTAGAGGAATATTATTATTAACAAAACTGAATTCGTGTAACAACTGCTGTATAAGATGTAAAATTGTGTATTTTTATTAAAAAACTAAAATAGTTAATATCTTTTATTTGTTAATTAATTATTTTTGTTTTATAAACTTGTAAAAATTGACATTTCGTTTGTAAAATTTGTATTTTAAAAAAGTTTTGTAGCGCTGATTTAAAGTAATAATTATCACTACAAAATTTTTCATTTGAGACTTAAAAACATTAGAATAATTTATTATTTCTTTGTGTGTGTGTGTGCTTAGAAAAATATAAAGAATGATTTTTTAAATTTTATGTTTTACATTTTTCGACATCTACGATGAAACAGTAACGGTGTTATTGTGAAACTCATTGATTTTAATTTGTAGAAAATACAGGAAAAGTTTAAAATATTTGAAGTTATTGAATGATGTGAAAATATTTACATTTAATTATCAATACAGATTCTTAATTATTACGAATTTATTTATCCTTAGTTATATTATAATTGAGAAGTCAAATTATTCATCAGGAAAACGTTTGTAACTAACACAATTTTTTTAACTTATAGAATTAGCATATTACATTTATAAATTTATATAGAAAATATTTAAGAAGCTGTTTCACCTGTGCAGAAAATTTTCTCGGGAATTTTCGTATTAGCTAAAAATGAGAAAGAATTTGTTTCCCCTTTAAACGCATTTTATATTGACATCCTTTATACAATTTTCAAAATACTGAAATGAAAATTTTTATAAAGAAGTTTTTTCAATTGTTTTTATGATACACATTATAAATATTCTCTATTTTACTTTTAAAAAGGAAATTTTCAGAATGTACATTTATTACTTAATTTGTCTTACACCTTTGAAACACCCAGAGATAAAGCATTGTATTTTCATTTTTCGAGCTGAGCTGTCAGTCACCTGGCTAGAGCTCTATTTCATAGTTCAACAGTTCATGGACTTGATTGTCAACTCGAACGCGGATATTTGCAGTGGTTCGGAATCCACTTTAAACTATAGAAATTAGCCCTGATTGCAAAAAGAGTTACTGGCTGTGGTAGCGTTGTGGTTAGAGTATCGGCCTTCCATCCGGAAGGGCGGGCTTCCATTCTCAATTCCGCCAAAGACCCACCGAGTACATGCGATATACGTGCTCTTAAATCTGTGGAATCGAAAGTGTGATCGATCATTGAGCAGTTACCATGGGTGCAATGATCTGGAAAAAATTCTCTCCTTCAGATCAATGTCAAAATTAAGGGATTTGATTCTCTGGTGGTGCCATCTATCGGAGGATTTTAGAGCAAAGTCGTACTTTCACCTTCGTGGTGCTTGGTTTAACGAAAGACTCTCATTATTGACTAACATTCGCATTATTAAGGCATAGCGAGCTTGGCTTGTCCAAGTGTCATATGTTGTAACAACAACATAACAAGAAAAGTTACTATAGAGAGGAAACTAATAATTTCACTTCTGAATTATTTAAAATAAACTCACATACAGTGAATTATTAAATAAATAATCAAATTTAAAGTTTCCTAAGACGCGATTCTTTTAGCAGTAATTTTAATGCATTGTTATTACGGATTAAATTATTAATTATTTTAATGATGACACGGTAGAAAAATTGTCAAACCAAAATTAATTCAAATCTGCTTTCATAACTGATGCTGTATCCTCAAAATGTCCTAATAATGTTGATTAGATGATATACCCTATTACATATTTTGTATATTTTAGTGATAGCATTTATAAAAAGTTTTTACTAATAATTCTGTATTTTATATACTATTATGCCTAAGTAAATAATATCTTTTATCCATTTTTATTCATATTTACATACATTAGTCCTTAAAATGAAAGTAATTTTTACAAGTTGTACATAAGCATTTGTCGACAATCATTTGTTTATCTGACAAATGATTCAATGAATACATTTACTTCAACAATTTGCGATATTTTTACTCAAAACTACACTTAAATAGTTTTGGCAACAAGTAAAATCTCACTAAAAATAAACATGATTGTGAAAAAAATTTTTTTAGGTTTCTAATAAATAATTTTAGTTAGAATTTTTTTTAAAAATTTTGTAAACCTTATTGTGGTATTGTTAATTAATAAAGAATGTATTATTAGATAAATGTTTTTCCTTTAAAAAGAAAAGCATTAAAAATCAACAATAAACATCTGTGTAGATTTTAAAACCACTTTATATTTCAAGAAAATATTCATTAAATTATATGGGAAAAAAATTATTTTATTATGAAAAAATTATTTAATTGATTTTTTTGGACTTTTTTGCTTCTTAAAGTACTGATGCCCTGCTTCTACTTTATCAAATGTATACTTCGGTTTTAGAGCATCTTTACCAAATTTCTTCAAATAGCTTGCTGGGCAATCTATGCACATCCACTGAAAATCTTTCCTTGTTGTGGTCAAATTTTCCATTAATCCATCTTTAAACTGTATATTGTCCTGCTTCTTAGATATTTTTATTTTCTCTCCAGCTTTAGGAGTATAATCGTGCCTCGTTGTTGTGCAATCTGTGAATTTTCCCTAAATGCACAAAAAGAATATGTGGTTTTTAGTTTCTTATTGATGCCATCTTTTTATTTTAATACATTTTTATAATTATATAAAGTGGTTATTTATTGGCATATTTTAAGAGTCCAATGGGGAACTTTATCAAGTATTTGACCCATCATTTTAGTATTTTATGAATAAAAATATTTGTTAAATATTATGAGGCATTTGATGAATTTAAGCATCCTAAATACGTAGGTTGTATACTGATTGCAAAATAATTAAAATAACATGACTCCTTTTTGAGTGTATTTTGAGTTATTAATTTTATAAAAAAAATGTATCCAAAATAAAATTTAAGATGACAAATTGTTTTATGATGAAAAAGAAAATGATGAAATTTCAAGGATATATTTTTTGTGGGCTTTGAGTCTCATTGAATAAATAAAAAAATAATATTAATTTGATGGTAGCTTTAGAAGCTTGTAACACGAAAGATTTATCATATAGACTATTCAGGTTAATATTTATTTTTAAATATTTCTTAAAGTTAAATAAGGTTTAGAAATATATTGAAAATCAGCAAATGTCATTATTTGAACAAGGAATTTATTACTGCCTTGCTTTTATATAATCAGTCTTCATTAAATCGCTTATGCTGTACATAAAGGAACATTTTGAAAGCGTTCAGTTTCACAAATGTATACCATAATCGAATGATTTGAGAATGATTGAAGATAGCTGCCATATATATTAATGGTATGATGCCACGAGTCATATTTTTTTTTCAAGTGTTCAATAGTTATACCAAAAAAATTTACATTTTTGTGCTATTCTTAGAGATATCTAAATCGAAATGAAGAATTTTAAAATTCAAATAATTTTCAAAATGTGCTTCAAGCCATTTTATTTTATCGCTTGGTTTCGTTAGTATTTTTCACTATTAAGTTTATACATGAAACGAAATTAAAAATGAATGGTAGTTATAGTGAAAGTTAGTTTTAAACATAGTACGCCGTTTATTTTGATGTAAGTATAAGGTTATTGAAAAAGGTAAAGCATTAAAAATAAAAAATAAAAGAAATTTTTTATCTTTGCACCAAAGTGTAAGCTCTCCATAAAATTTGAAAATTTGGCGTATTCTGTATGAAGTCAGGAAGGAATACTCTTTAAGAGGAAGGAAATATTCTTTAAGAGGAAAATTTTTTATAAAGGAAGGAATTTTAAAAGGAAAGGAAATAGATAAACAGGTTTTGATGTTGCTTTGTTAACGTAAGTGCGAACAGAATACAAACTTTATTTTTTAAAATATTCCTTTTACTGTATATTAAATATCTCTAAAAATAATGAGCTTATTTTCATTTTCTACGGATTTCTTAGGTACTTTAATTTTTGTATAAAAATAGTATTTTTTGCTTAATAATTGTAGTTGATTTATTCTATTACATATATCTTTTTATTTTGACTACTTTATTTTTTTCAAATTCATTTAAAAGTTTAGTTACTCTATATGCTTATTTTGCTTTACAATCAAAAATAAACAATTTCAATTTCAAAAATGAACTTACATATGTATTATTATTATTATTATTTTTTGATTGTGAAAACTTTATGCTTGTAAAATATAATTCAACAAGTGAATCTTATTCTCACATGAATTCTAACATTTGCATAAATTCGATGAATTTTTGACAGCTCTATTCAGATAATATTTTCTGAAGCAACTGAATACTTGGAAAAGCATTACTTGTAATCTCCGGTTCAATGAGGAAATTATCTTACCTCTGGCTTCTTATAATCCACAACTGGCTTGAAGGATTTTGTGACGACAGGACGACAAGGTCTATAATCTCGCCTAGATGTTGTTAGTTTCTCCATGGGGCCACTCGGAAGGGTTAAATTATTCTTCAATGGTCTCGCTTTCTGTGTCTGGAGGTCTTCTGGAGGCGCTTCAAAATCTGTTCTGTATGTCGTATCATCATGCATGGGAGCATCGCATCTCTCCTGTTCTCGAAAAGTAGGATGCCAGCTGGGTAGTTGCCTACAAAATTAAAAATATTTTGAGTAATATCATAGTATTTTTAATAAATATGTTTTAAATAACAGGATCATTGTTTCAGATACAATATGTATTGTTTTATCTATAAACAATATCTTATTTACATTGTAACACCTGGGGCCTGAGCAGCAACCAGGCACGTCGGCAGGTGGTGGATCGCCGAACGTCTTGTAGGAATCACAGGATAGCCTTGAATATAGAATCAGAGGCCGCGAACCAGCTCCCGTAAACCCTGGTGTTATGCGACCAGTGCCTAGGGCTATTTGGCACCGCGGTAATGGTGTCTTAATGGAGCCTCTAGTTGCCTGGCGAACTTCTAGAGCTTTTTTGCCTTGCCCAGTAACTCAGGGAATGCAAGGTGGACTGTTATATTACCTGAGCTTATTAATTGTTATCTTGTGGCTGAAAAGACACAAGAAATAACAAACCTTTCTGCATTTGCAGGTGAAGCCTCTGAAGTAGACCTTGCTGAAAAAGACGAGGGAACTCTGAGGGAATCTAGTGAAAGGGTAGCAATGAATCACAGGAGGTAGAAGTGACCTCCAAAACATTTTCTTCTGGTGAAAGTCAGGAAGCTATCGCTAGCATGACTGACTCTCTGACCAGAAGCATCTGTGGATCATCAGCGAGGATTGCCTCTGAAATTCTAAGATGCTGTAGGTAGAAGATACGTTTAATCGCAGGCTTCATAACTGGGCACTATTATTTCAGAAAACACCTCCATAAAATGGGACTGTTTCAGCAAGATCCTATCTGCAGGAAATGTCATGCAAGAAGAAACGGCCAAGCATATCATTTACGAATGCGAGGCCCTTGCCCTCCCTACATTAACTTCTTTAGGCATCATCCATACTAGAGAGTTACACCTAGACTCCATTAAAGGACTCGGACTTTATTAATAAAGTGGGTGACCCGAGCAACTGGAACTAGGAAACATTGGGTTTGGAGTTAACAGTACAAAATGCTGATAAAAGCAGAGGTGCCCAATGACATACAAACCCAACTCTAAGAAGAAGAAGAAGAAGTACATTGTAACAGTTACAAAATGTGTTCATCAAAATACATATAATCAAAGAATTTTATTACTTTTAAAGTAATTATTTTTCTTTGGATGATAGGTATTTCATAATTTAAAGTTAGTCATAGTTTCAATATATGTTCATATTTATTATTTCATAGTTTATAATAATATTAAAGAATGTATGAGGCTGTAAATAATTGCTTGGATATAAAATGCCTAAATTAATATACGAAAAATTAATAGTTTAACAAGCTTTTAACTATTGTGTAAGCATTAATATTTAATAAATGTTCTTAAAGTACTTCGTGAAGTTAAAATAAAATTTAAAATGATGTATTTGATACTTTACATATTTTAACATCAAATTATTTCATGTTATGCAACATTGAGCTTTATTATAAAAGTAGGTCGAGCACTATCAATATAGAAATTAATTAAAAATCCAAATTGAATATTAAACAGATCTTCTAATTTATTCGTAGGGAAGAAATTCCTTCAAATCATCTTTCAAACTTTTGCAAGGCAAGTTCGAAGAGTGGAACGCAAATTCTATTAAGCATTCGAGCTCTTCCGTTAAAATTGGAAGATATGTCTTCATGCTAAATATTGCCGCATTTTAATTACACACTAATGCTGCAGAGCCAATAGTGCCATTAATCAAGAGTGTCAAATACTGCCAAATTTCAACTATCCATTAAAATTAGAAATGAAAAAGTATTTTAAAAATTTCTTTTTCTTATAGATTTAATCTGTTTTCAATAGCAATTGCACAGTATAAGATCAATAGTTTTAACTCATTTTTAATAATTAATTGGTAATTTTCATTAAATTAATATAAAATACTCATATGAATACTAAATAACAAAATTTTTTGTATAATCCTATTTTTAAATAATCATTATCGAATTAATTTTATTTAATTAAATTGAAATATATTAATGAATCCACTATGTTGTCAGAGTAAGACTTAAATTTCTTACACAGGCTTAACATCATGGGGCTGATAATCTTTCTTATAATGAGAAATCCCTTCGAACGGTCCCTCAACCTTTTGCAAGGCATCTTCTGGTACAAATGCGAGCTCTTTTTTTAAAATTGGAAGACATCTGTAATCATGCCGATGGGTTGTGCAGTCCTGGAATTTATCAGTGGGGGGCTTCCATTTCTTAGCCTTCTTCTCTATTTTCTGAGGCTCTACGAACTTCGGTGTATAATCAGTTTTGTGGGTGGTGTTGCCTTCGAAAGGCCCTTCTGGTCTCAATTGATCTGACTTTGGTAGAATCGGCTCTCGTTTTTGCATGGGTGGAGGTTGATAACTCTTTCTTGTTTCAGATTCTCCTAAACGAGAATATTTCAATCAACACATGCTTATTATGCTATAGTTTTACAGGTACTTCTAACATGAAATATGTTTGCATTTAAGGTAATATAAACCTTAATCTCAAATAAAAGACACATAAATTAAAGTAATCGTTATAATTTTTTTCATAGCGACATGATAGGATAACCTTCGTATAGTAATGGTTTCATTTTGATATGATCGAAGAAAATTGCGAAGCTCTTTTTTACATCCTTATACTTCTATTTAGCATAAGATATAAAGGGAAGAATCATGAAAATATTTTCTCACTTTCATTGAAAATATGTAAATAAATTGTAAAGTATTGCATTATAAATCAATTTTCATATGTTTGTGGGTAGCCTCAAGCACAGTTTATACGCAATGCGCGGCGGAACTTCCGAAAATGCCATATGGTGCTTGTACAGATAGAATGGAAAAATTACGTGACTCCGTTTAAAAATCAAATGGTTTGGCTACTATTTAGCAGACTGCATTAAGCCATGAAATGCTTAAAAAATGAATTTTTGGATTTATAAGACTAGTTTTCGAAAAATCTCATGTCATTTCCAAGACTTGTCTGCAGATCAAGGGAAAAAAAAAAAAAAAAAAAAAAGCTTAGCAGTAAACTAATTTTTGGGGTAGAAAATATACAAATACTCAATAAAAAAAGAAAAACATCTCGAATTGGGAAAGTCATAGTTTAATGAAGCAACAGTCAACTGTTAAGGTAATTGGAAAAAAGGAATAAGAAGTGCTGATTTATTTAGTTTCTGATCTATAATTAAGTACAATTGTCTGCGAGTGGTGATTATTGAAAAAAATGCTCAACATTTAAACTGATGACAGTTGTCACAAAAAATTCTATTGAATAATATCATCAAGTAGAAAAAATGAACATAAACAAATTTCGTTCTCGAGATTTTTGACCAAGTAAAGAAGGATTCGAGCTACATTCCAAAAACGCTTTGCAATCTATAGCAAAAACATTCAAGCAAAATTTGAGTCCGCTAACCATGAATCAGACAGGATGTGTCCAGAAAACATTTCGAACATTATCGAAGAACAAGAACGATAGTTTTCAATACCGACGAACTTGGACTTAGGTGGAAAAAATCCTAGTAGAATGATTACATGCAAAAAAATTACATCGAAATTTAAGTCGTTGAATGATTGTATAATGCTATTTCGATGGAAAGATGCGTCAAAGGATTTCATGACTAAACTCATGCAAGTTTATAGAACTTTAAATACTTGTGTGTTAAACACACAGCTAAAAAAAAAAGCTTAAATAATATCGAGTTTGGAAAGGTGGAAATTTATTTGAGGATTGGTTTTTAAATTCTTCTGTGCATCAAAACACTGAAAATTATTTGGAATGAAAAAATTTGAGCTTCAAAAAATTAGCACTATCTGATTATGTTCGGTATCACCAACAAGATTTGAGCCACCTTAAAATAAAAATAGTTTTCATGACACTACTTCCATTTTGTCACATTATCCGTTGTTCCAACAATTAAATCAAAACATTTATATCTTCGAAGCATGTTGCCTAAGAATAAGTTAATGGTAGACTTTATACGTAACTGGTTCAAAGACAATATAGTATTAAGATGAAAGCAAATTTTAGTTAAATACTGAAAAGACGTGCTTGCGTGAATTGTCAGATAATGAAATTCGTTGCACATCAGAACTTAACTAAATCCATATGAGAATATTTTGTAGAATATGGATATTAAGGACATTCAAGACTTATAAATAGTAGAAGGAGTTTATGTAGAGGATTTAATGGAAATGACATCCGAAAATGGAAATCAAACTGATTTTGAAGATAAAAGTATTGAAGAAGATTGCAAAGTATATAATTTAATATTAAATGAACTAATAAAAGCCTAATATAGGTAAAAAAAGTCTGAAATAATTTTTATTGAATTTCATTCAGCTGAAAAAAGCCAAAAATTCAAAAAATGAATTGCAAACTTGTCTAACTTCATATCGAGAAATCTACAATGACTAAGAACTACCTAAAAAATCAAAACTGCACATTTATCGTAGATTGTGGAAAAAAGGAGGGCCAACAATCTAAATGAAAAAGATTCGAAAAGTGAAGGCCACATCTTTAAAACTTAAATATGTTCCTATTTGATTAGGCTGAGTAATGATGAGAAAAAAAGTGCTTAAATCGGGGTAATGATAAAGGTGAATATATTACTGTTATTAGCTCAGATTTCATATTAGACATACATTTGTAGTTTTAGTAAAAATAAAGTTTGTATGAAAATAAAATTTTTTAATAAGTTTTCGAAACTTATTAATTTCTTTTTTATTTTGATTTTTTAAGTCTTATATAAAATGGTTTCCAATAATACAATGTAGTAGAAGGGTTATCCGTACAAGAAAAAGTAAATTGTGATTGTTTTATTGACACATTTTTAAAAAATATTTAAAATACTATTAGAAATTTTTTGAATATTTAAAAATGAAGGAATAATTTGGCTATATCATAAAATGCAAAATTAATGTAGTGCAATTAATATCATATTTTACGATTAAATTATTATTAGTTTATAAAGGTATCAGCTTATTTTAGAAAATATTTAGAATATTTCATTCGAGAAATCTTATTCATTTATCATAAAAATATAATGAGATTTACCAGTGAATGGTAATCCGAGATTGGTCAATTCATTTCCTTTTGTAATAAATGGTTCTCTTATTGAACAAGGTTTTGGCGTGTAATTTATCTTGTATGTTGTTTGTTTTTCAAATTTCCCTGGTGATGTTCCTGGCATTATTCCATCTTTGGCCTCTTCTGCTGCTTTAATTTTTTCTCTCCGCTGTCCCTTCTGAGGTATGAAATCATGTCTGTAGGTTGTGCAATCTGCAAACTTTCCCGTAGGCTCTTTGTATTCTTTTGGACGCTTTTGAATACGTTTCGGAAGAGGTTTTGGTACATAATCTTCCTTTGTAGTTGAAAGCTTTACAGGTGGCTCTATTCCTTTCCAATCAGCTCCTTCCGCGGGCTTTATTGGTTCTACTTTGGCTTGAAGAGGAACAGGTCTATATCTATCTTTGTTTTCAGTGATGAGCTGTCTTGAGTCTTTGTCTTTGGCGTAAGGAGCCTTCTCTTTTTTGTGGCCACAACATTGGTGGCGGCCACAGATGCATATTTGGCAAATACATTGTCTTAATCCCATAAATTGCGCTTAGTCACCCTTTATTTTATTGATTAGGTATTTTTATATTTTTTGTAGATAAAGACAACATTTAAAATGCTGAATTGAAAAACGGCATGATTTTAAAACGAGTTTTCTCTACACTATCACATATATACAAAAATTCTACCTAGATTCAGATTTGAATATTTACAATTTATTTTGTCATTAATTTCGCAAGATGTTTTGTACTTTATATTTTCGTGTCACATTTATCGCAAGCATGATTTAAAATTTGGTTATTATAGTTGTAGGAAAGGAAAATATCAAATGGATTTTTTTGACAATGAGTATTTGAAATTTTAAAACATATCTAAATGAAAATATATAATTATCCAAATATGGTGACCATTTTAAAGAATTTTTTCAATGGTAATGAAAATTAAACTATGACTTTATCTATTAAGTTACGTCTTATTAAGTTACAAATTTCTGAGTAGCTGACAAAAATACAAATTCTTAATCTTATCAAAGATTGTTTTGCTATATGTAATACTATCTAATGGAGCTGTTTAGTATCACATTAATATATGAACTCTGGAAGAAAAAAATGGCAGATTAGGGCATGATTTTGTCACTTCAGAATTTCTTACATTCATACAGTGGCTTGCATGTTTAATGATTGCAAACAAATCGAAATAGCAAACTTAAAACATATGTTAAGAATAACATTCTTGCCACATTTAAAGTAAAAAAAAAAACGTTTTGTTTAGATGTTGGCTTTTACAAAAGCGTGTACTAATCTCAATAATTAATAAAAATATTAATTATTGAGATTAGTACACTAGAAAGGAACCTCTCTCTCTGTATACATATATATATATATATATATATATATATATATATATATATGGCTTGGAAATTACAACGCCGAATGAGGATCGGTATCTGGCAGTTACTGCCCTTCCAAAAAAAAAAAAAAAAAAAAAAAAAAACTGATGGAGCACAGCACTAGATCTGTCACGTCAGCTACCGGTGCGACAGATTCAAGGTAGACCATGTACAGATGTTAGGGCACATTGGTCTATATGCCCGTAGGCCTGTCAGATATGTTCCACCTACCGCAACTCACTGTCCCTACGGTTAGCCTGGAGTAGAAAGCTTGCATTGTGGACACCGCAACAGTGGTCTTGTGTGATATTTTTCGACGATTACACGTTTAGCTTTCAGTCTGATTCTTGCCGGACTTTCATATGGAGAGGGCCAGGTATACGTTACCACCAAGATAACACCATTGAACGATACCGTTACGGTGGTGCAGAATTGCTCGTTTGGGGAGAAGTTATTCTGGGTTTCAGATCTAACCTGCATATTGAGAATGTAACCAAGACAGGCCATATCTATCGAAATGTCTTTCAGGAACAACATGTACGTTTGTTTTGGGGCGCAATGGGTGCAGAATTTCTGTTCGTGGATGACAACGCCCGTCCTCACCATGCAAACATTGTAGACGAATGCCTTCAATCGGAGGATATGACCGTATGGGCTGGCCAACATACTCACCAGAATTGAATTCAATAGAGCATGTGTGGGACATGCTTGGCCAATAAATTGCAGCTTATAAATCCCGTCCCACATGTCTACCGGAACTTCGGAGAGCATTGATGAGTGGTGTAATATTCCCCAAGATCAGATCGATAATTTGATACTCAGTATGCCTAGGCGTTGTACATCGTCTGGAGGGGCATACTATTTATTAATCATCATACCAATCACGTTATATTGGTTTTTGTAAATAGGTTTTTTTTGAAATTTGCTCCAGGGAGTAAAAATCGCAATTTTTATTAATGATGTAAATATATGGCATCTTTTTTTGTTCTTCACTTTTTGTTTAATAAATGGACTTTACAAATAAGTCACATTTATTTTGCTTCTGTCTCTTTCTTTACCTGAACTTACATTATCCTTAATTTATGGACACGAGTGTAAATAAATAGCATGACAGAAGAGCGAATAAAATGTGTGATCCAACAAATCAATTTTGTTTCCTCATACCTTTTAATTCACGGCACAAATGAGCATAAACAAATATTTTCAGCTAGAAATTACATTTTAATTGCATAATATGATTATTTAAACACATTTGTTTTTTGGTGAATAATTTAAAAAGGGATACGCATGTGGCAATTATAAACAGAAACCAAACTTTTGACCGTCCATATCGACGAAATAAGCCAAATCGAAAAACTCACCAAATGACAACTTTTAATGGAAAAATACCAAATAAAAAACACAAATATTAAAAAAATTGAAATAATTCTATTAATGTAGATTGAATTTATGGATTTGAAGACTATAATTAGCAAAACATTAAGAATTATTCTAGTTTAAGACTTAAAAATGTAAAAAAGATGAGCAATTTTGAGAAATTCAACAAACTTTTTGAGCCCATGTTTTACACAAATCTGCTTTTTATTATTTCAGTACCATTAATTAAAAGAAAATTTTATTGTTGGGGTAAGCAAGGAAATAGTCTTAAGATTCAAAAGAGATTGCTTACAAATATTGCAATTATTAATTTAAAATTCAATTAATTAATAAAATTTTTAAAAATTTAAATCGTCCCTTCCGATTTAAACTAACCATAAAGTGAATGTAATGTCATGTCTTTTTCATTTTGCTTTTTCTGCTGTTCTATTGTCCATGTGTTAATGGCTTGAATCAAAGAAAAATGGCTGCTCAAACCGATGTTTTGCTCTTTATGTAAGAAATCGTTTCATTAACAAAACGAATTTTGACACTATTCTCAAATATTCGATGGTAACTTCACTTTGTTTGCTGCCATTCGAAGAATGCGATTTGAAGGCCAGCAGCAAATTCATCGACAAGTCGGATTTACAACGCTGTCTTAATGCGATCTGACGTGGTTGAAATGTTATCTGACGTCATGGATATTTTAAACCAATGAAAATCATAATAAAGTGGTGTACTAAGGATCTTAGTTGTAACCAAAGAAACAAGAGTTTTATGGTTAATATAATGTAACTAGTAGGATATATTCCCTAATTGGCAATTTTGCGACTGTTTTCATTGCCAAACTGATTGCATGTTTTTGGAACGGGAAATTTTCCAAAGTCCGCTCAAAAGAAACACTGAACAAAAAATTTAAATGTTGTTGCCACTTAAAAAAACCATATATATGACGCAAAAATGACGTAAAACAAGAGAAAAAAACAAATTTGGCAACACTATAATCAAAACAAAGGACTCAAGATTTGGCGAGAAATCTCTTAGAGATATATCATACTTATACTAAGATACTTTTTGAGCCACATATGATATAAAGGTTGACTGTCTCGAAACAGATCTGAAGATTTTTCTGAAAAGAAGATTGAAGAGTCTAACAAAGCAAAAGGTGGTCTGGAAATCTACTATCCTGAATCGAGGGCCCACACTAGGTTGACGCAGCTCTGAGGAAAGAAGGATGAAATAATCTTGAAAGTAGAAGAAATATTAGTCTCAGTTTTGTCATCAAATAATAATAATCATGTGCTTTTCCTTAACATTAAATATGGTACTTCGTGCATTAGCCTGAGAGTTATTATTTACCTGATTGAGTAAATAATTAATAAGCAGTCACACATAGTTATGCTACATTTAAGTGATACTTAATTGTTAATAAAATACATACCGAATGGGATCAGTTTTACTGTACGGTCACCCTTGGCGCGTTTTTTTGAAGCCAAATGTGGCGAACATTCGGACCGCCTTATTTTTGCTGATGCGATTCTCGTGAGATGCTCAGCTTGTCTCGCGAGACAAGTCTCATGCGATCATCTAAGAATTTGTGGACTGCCTTATTTAATTAATTCTATTTCGAATCGCCTTATTTTGGTCTTATGCGATTCTCGCGAGATGCTCAGCTTGCCTCGTGAGACAAGTCTCATGCTATCATTTACGAATTTTCAGATATCGTTTCTAACCTTTCTTCGCATATAAAATTCTGTTGAGTAGAATAAAATAAACAAAATTTGCGGTAAACAAAATATTGTCGCCGAGATTTTATTTCAACAGGTTGTCTGCTATGCGTTGCTTTTTTTCAGCTATTATCTTGCAGAATATATGTGGAGGAAAAAAACAATAAAATGTGTAATAAATTCCTTGCGTTCATCGATTCCATTATACGGGTTTACCCGCCAAAAACATCTGAACTGGAGCAGGCAGTAGCGGCTTCGATGGCAAAATAGGAGCTGGAGAGAGGTATTTTTACTGTTCATTATTTACATAATAATAATAAATTAAATGGTCTTCAAGAAATGAATTTCTTATGAATATTGACCGATTTAAATTCATTAATATAAAATTTAATCAAACAATTTTATGGATAATTTAATAAATCAATTTTACTATTTTACCATTGATATTTGAAATCTATAAATTTGCGTTTTTTGTTAATTTTGTAAAATTAGTTGAGCATATTGATAAATACCAACAATGTATGAAATATTTGTCACTATTTCAGCCATTTTCCTCCCGCCGTTTTTCCGATCGGGTTTTCGTCATACAGTCACTCGTCATACGTATGACGTCATACGGCCTAGGCAACTTTTGAAAATTTTGCCAAGGGTGACCGACCGTACGGTAAAATTTTACCAATGAATGTTTAAAAGATATTTAATTGGTAGGTAGGTCATGGCAGACACTTTTAGAGCTCTATATATCGATATTTAATAGAGTTTTGAAATATTAGGCCATATATAGAATAACGATCATTTATGTAAAGTAATATCGATTATTTATATAAAGTGATATCGATTATAAGTCCTTCTAACCATGTTATAGCTTTTGTTTACTCTGTGGCGTCTGAACTACCGAAGGTACAATATGGTGTCTATGATATTCGCGATAGTTCATACTGAAATTCTCTTAATTTTCGGAATTCGGAAATCCAATTTATAACATTGAAGCTTTTAGAATTTTATTTTCACAAACATTTAAAATATTTTATATATCTTTTCAGTATCAGATATTTGTGCCAAGCAGTGTGGGCAATATATATAAGATAAAATTTGAATGTTAAATTGTGATAACCCTACCTTAAGTTGGATATGAGCATAGAAAATCCCTAATTGTTAATATTTTTTTTATTTTAAGTAAATCAAAGTTTTCAAGAAATATCATTTTATTAATAATTAATGTAAATTAGTTGCCTTGGTTTTACGTGAGAGATTATATTAGTAATTTTTTTAAACATTACATTCCTATATTTTATCACATTATTTTTTAATTACTATTATTCATATCAGCTATAAATTATACATTATTAGTATATTAACATACGCAATACACTTTATACTGCATAAATTGATTTACATAATAAGCATATAAGCATTTATGCTGTTGTTGCTTATGACCCCTTGGACAAGCCAAGCTCGCTATGCCTTGGCTATGTGAATTTAAGTAAATAGGGAGTGCGTCTCTTTCGTTTAAATCAGAGCACCACGAAGGCGAAAGTGCTTATTTGCTCTTTTTTAAATCATCCGGTAGATGGCACCACTAGAGGAACCCCTCTCTCAATTTTGACATTGATCTGAAGGGGGAGGAAATTTTCTCCAGTCCATTGTACACATGGTAATTGCTCAATGACCGATCACAGGACTTTCGATTCCACGGATTTAACGAAGATGTATATCGCATGTATTCGGTACTCGGTGGGTCTTTAGCGGCATCGTGAATCGAACCCCACCCATCCTAATGGAGGACCGATGCCCTGATCACTAGGCTATCGCGGCCCCATAAACATTTATACTTATGTTAATAATAATAGATATCATGGTATGTTGAATAGTGTTAATGAAGAACAGAAAATTTTCTATGAAAGTAAAGTTTCTTAAAAAATTAAAGTTAAAAGTAAACTTAAATGCAAATATTCTGTTATGGAATATGAAAAATACAGTTTAAAAAATAATTTGAATTGAAAAATGATTGCGATAGCAATTGTTTAAATTATAAAGACGTTGAAATTATTTTTTATTTTTCATTTAAATAATTCTGTATTTTTCATCACATTTCTAAAAAATCTTATGCACAATAATTTAATTGTATTTCATTTTAATATATAACTGAATATGCTTATTGAATGAACATTTTATTTAAGCTATGAATATTTCAAACAGAGAATTTTAATTAAATCAACATTACATTCTTTATTAGAAGAAAAATCAATGATTAAATTTGAGTCCTGTATATAAAATATAGCTATCGATAGTTAATAGATTCATATGGGAACTGTAATATGAAGCTATGGTTTCTGAAAAATGAAGCCACTTTAAATTAAAATTAAGTTAAATACACATATTATATATAATATGAAATTCGCATTAGGTTATATCTATGCATTCATATAAATATAATATATAAAATAATTTCCCTTAACTAAATGGTTAACTCTATCATTAATGAGAGTTTTTATTAATGAATAGATTCTATATTTAGCAAACAGTTTAATAAGTGTTAATTATATAACATCCGTAATGGATAATGTTATGTTACTTCGTCAATAATTCTACTAAGTATATTTTGTCATTAGTAAAAATCATTGTTTTTATTATCTAATAATTATGTAGGTGAAATATGAAATTTAAATTTTAAGAAAATATTTGAATGTCGAATTCAGTTTGACCTTGAAAGCAAATATAGGACTATTGTTACTAAAGTTTTATTAAAAATAATCCTTATATTAGTTTCTTATATTGTTTCATCTCTTTAACAGTCTTAGCAACAGTATTAATCTTATTGAAAGGGTTAAAAGAATCTTATAATAAACGTTATATAACCATGGGAACGGTATTATGTTCCTTTTGCATTATCATCTAACCTACAAAACTTAGTGTCTTTTTTTTCACCTCTAAACTTTATTGAATCCAAAATAAAAAAAAATATTTTAAAAATGTTAAAGGGTACAAAATAAAAATAAAAACAAACTGAGACAAATTAATGGTAATGGACATATTTTATTTACTCTGTTTTATCAAAATCAAAAGTTGCAAGATAAATACTTTCTCTTATTTTTCCCTAGATAATCACCCCACACGTTGAATATTTAATCACTTTAAGATTTCTTCCAGCTGTACTGTTTCTGAGATTCCGTATCACGTGTGAAACAGAACAACTGTTGTTATTTTTGATGTATATAATCCCATCACATTTGGAAACGATACCATCTTCCCTGGACATTGAAGGTAAGTTAGAGGTTTTTCACTCTCATTAAATATAGAAAACTTTACCAAAATTATTTCACTTCGGATAACTTTTATTGATTTTATTACTTTACCCAGACAAATTTACTGTCCATGATATCCTTGAATAAAAATATTTTATAAACTATGGATGTTATATCGTTCATGTACAAATTAGCAAAAATAATTCATAAATTTAATTAATATTTTTTCTACTTGGAAATACAAGCTAAAAAATAATCTTTTATTAATTATACCCAATGATTATATCTTTACGTATTTATTATGTAAATATGTCTAATATTTTACTGAAATTCTGAATTACAATATGATTTGAGTTCTTTTATTTGAGTAGCAAATAATAGTGGCATAAAATTCAAAATTTTTCTTAACGAATTTAAATCGATATGTTTTTATTTTTAATCTTGTAGTATTATTTGATTTGAATCATGGTTTATTGTTGCTAAAGTTAAATTAATAAGAGCCAGGAATCAGAATTCATAGTAAACTATACCAATTTTCAACGTGGTTTTTTTAAACTCGAATTTTATTTAGCTTTAATTAAGAAATTATCTAAGTGATAATACTTAAGCAGAATTTATGAAACAAAAACTTACAGAAAATAATAATGATTAAGTAACATTCGAAAACAAGCAATGTTTTTCATGTGAGTTAAGAATTTTTATTTTAAGTGGTTACATTTTTTAGTTGTTAGAAACATTTCAATCCCCTGAACCTAATTTTCCAATGTTGAATTGAAATTTTAATTCAATAAATATGTTAAGCTTATTATGAAGAATTATTTTATTGCGGTAGCATTAATGTATGGAAAAATGCTTTCACAAAAAATCATGGGAGATTTATCAAAGAATTTTACATTTATTGGTATATCCTTTACAGTTTAAAAAATAATGTGAAACAGTTAAAAAATGTAGTTTATTTATAATTTATATAATAACAGCGTATATCCATTTCATAAAATTATTATCATCTAAAACAGAATGAAAATCAGGTTTTGAAGTTTAATTTAATTACAAAGGTTAATACTCTAGGAATTTTATTAATAATATTGTTTTGAGACAAACATGATTGAGTTTTTATTGAAACCAAAATGCTTATAACGGATAATATAATGCTTAATAATTTCATAAATATTTGTAGAAATCGGATGCAATTCTAATATACATCTAAAATCAAGATAATCATGGTATCATTATATGTAAATTTCAGAGTGATAGACTAAGTAAACATGTATTTAATACGTTTTATGTGCGAAGAAATTTAAAATTATTCATTTTATTGAACGCTGAAGTAAAAAATTTGTTTAAAAATTCTTTGATTTTCTACGCAAACTATGGATTACATATCTGAATCTAAAATGTTCTAATTTCTTTTTTAGAATTATTTTTGAAATTTCTATTTATAAATATTTTAATATATATTAAAAAAACTTTTCGAAAAAATAAAAACTGATGGAATTTTTAAAATAAGTCATTCAGAATATTATAAAATTTGATTTCCTTCAAAAAATGGTATTTTTCGCAAGTCATCGACAAAAACAAATCAAATTTTACGGAAACTTATCCAAATTATAATTTCTATTTAATAGTTTTTTTATTGTATAGATAACAGTTCCATTTATTTTCTGTTTAATCATATTGTTAATATGCTTTTTTATTATAATATTTTAGTTAAAATATATAATTTGATATATTGAAATAAAGATAATCAATTATTTAAGAATTTATTTTATCTTTTTTCATTTTCTCTTTCACTGAAATACTTATATTTTTGATAATTGGTGATTTGTTTTTGGAATAGCATTAAATTTAATTTTAGCAATGGCTAGAGTCCAGTTAATGGAAAAATATCTAATAGAAATAATATATTTCATAATATTAATTAAGGTTCAGAAATAGATGAAGCAAGAAATTCAGAGGGATTTTGTATCTCGTAGGTGTGACGTTAAAATTTCGTTAAATCTCGTTTAATAATACAATTCAAAATAAAATTTTTTAAGATTAAATTATTTTATTTAATGTACTATTTTACGAAATATAATAATTTTGGTCTATTTCTGTAATAACAAAAATTTATTATATGAATTCATCTGACACACTACTAAGAAATTCTGATCTACAGGGAAATTAATATCTGTATTTTGTTTAAAATTTTTTGTCAGTTAAGGAATGTTCCTTTATTTATCTTTTCTTTTCTTTTTAGGATAGTGGCAATTTACCCAGCATCAAAAATGAAGCTTGTTTTCTTATTCGCAGTAAGTGAAAATTAATACTTCAGTGAGAAAGAATATTTTTAAAAAAAATCTCGATTAATTCTAGGAAAATTGTAAAATTTGATCTGTATCTATATAGGGTTTAAAATTTTAAAAACGAGAAAACAATTTCAAAATTTGGAAAGTGAATGGTTTTTTAATATTTGTGTCAAATTTAAGAGGTATAACTGCATGAATTGCAGAAAAAAAGAGATGACTTTCTTTTAATTGATATATAGTTGTATGAATTCAATAATTGTTAGCTTGAAAATCTGCTGATGTTAAGTTTAAGAGTGATACTTCATTATTTATATAATTTGGTTAAGTATAATTTCAAATGAAATAAAAATAGCTTTCTTATATTATTTTTTTAATTTTAGCTCAATATTTAGAAAATATAAAGTTTAATAATATAATAGAAAAATAATTATATTGTTTGTCTTGTATATAAATTTCAAAATTTTTAACGTACCTTCTGTTTTTGATGAAGTAAATTCTATATTTTATAAATCAGTTTAAATTAATTATAAATACTACAATTTAGATTATATGGATATATTAATATTAATGACTTATATGTAATATATACAACAAAAATAAACTGATTCATACTTTAAGGAAACTTATGTTAACTAGGAGTTTTTAAACAATCTTGTTTTTCATACAAATAAAACAGTTAAAGTCACATACTTTAAAAGTTCTTATTTTTATAGAGCATGAGATTTTATATTGATATTGATAAGTTTTGTGTGAGAAAATTAAGTTGATAAAAATTGTATAAATGTTACTTTTAAACATGAAAATAATTTCATAAAGTTAAGAAAAGAGAAAAATCACAGAGGATAAAATTCATTGGAATGAGAACAAATTTAATCACTCAATAAATTAATTTACTGTTTTGGTTTCGCTGATAAAATTCTGCTTATAAATTAGTTATAAACATAGTAATTTGATAGAAATATAAGTATTAAATAAATACTGGACTTTGGTTTGTATTAAAATCTGCTTTCATTCTTGTCATATGAATAAAAATATCTTATTAATTATACACATAAAATGACTTTTATGTGGACAATTTTCTTATTTTCCATTTCAGTGCTTATTATTTATTTTACTTAAATTAATGTTTCAGGTTGCTTGTGTTGTAGTTTCTGTTGCTTTGGCTAGACGTAAGTGAAAACTATACATTATTTCTAAACTTTTACATTATTTATATTTTAGCATAAATTAATATTGTTTAATCTCAATCTACTAACGTGAATTAAAAGTTATGAAATTAATAAGAATGGTAATAGTTAGCTTAAAATTACAATTGCGAATTTTTTTATAATAATTATAACATGGATATATCCGAAGGTAAATGTAAACCATTTAATTTTTTATGGTTAAATTCTACATATGCACACTTGTGACTTTAGAATTATTTTGAATTTTGTAAAACAATTTGAAGAATGCTCTTGAAATAAATTTCTGTGTACTGATCATCACTAATATAAACATTTCATCTGACAAAAATAATTATTATATTTCTAATATAAAATAAATTGAAAACATTATATTATTATTTCAACATATGTAATTATAAGAATAATAATAGTATATTTTAAAATTATTTTATAAATAATAAAGGATAACACAACTCAAAATTATTCATAATTGTGCTACAGTCAGTCTAGAATTATTTTTACAATGAAATTCAATTTTGAAACACTGTAGAATTCTGAAAATGTGTTCTCGTTACAAACATTTTCCTTTAAAATTGATTATTTAGTAAATTTAATTCTGCTTTAGTTGATTTTAATTTTTAATCAGAATATAAGTTTGAAAAATAACTTAATATTGTAAACAGTTTAAAAATATTTCACATAGTAAATGATCTTCAATAATTTTTTTAATGCAAACTTTAGGGAAGTTAAATGTGTGCTCTGAAAAGCTTGTTTAAATAGTCTCAATAGTCAAAAAATATATTTCCTTTCGACGATCGGGGTATTATTTTTGTCAACAAATACTCAAGTTGTCACCAATTAAAATGCTTGTGTTTTTCCAGTGTGTAAACATTATTTATCGAAAAGTTTGAAAATCATCTGAAAATGAAACTAATTCATTGATTAATGATTAATATGCATTTAATAATTTTTTTATTCAAGATTTAATTGGACAAATAGTTTTATAGATTCATTTTAATATAATGAAATTCCTGATTTTTCAAAAAATTGTTACTTAATGGAAAATGCATTAAAAAAGGAATAATGCGTTAATAAACAGTACATCAAAAATGAATGAAACAATTTTTATTACAGTTATCACACACATAAAATGAAGAAAAATGTCTTTGAGAAATTGCTCAGTTCAGTAGAGTTATGACCAAGAATCGATGTCTTTTTACCTGAACACATTTATAAAAATGTCCGTAGATTAAAATAAAAAAAACTATTCTATTCATCAAATACTTTTACTTAAATGTATATGATTTACTAAATTTCAAAGATTTTTTAAGGAATAAATTCGATTTTATAGCCCAGAGTGAGTGCGAAAAGCACCGAGAGAATGCCATCAAGCACGAGTCCATCATGAAACTGATCCCCAAATGCAAGGAGAACGGTGACTATGAGGAACTCCAGTGCTACAAGGACAGCAAATTCTGCGTCTGCTACGACAAGAACGGACATGCTGCCAGCCCCATCCTTTCTAAGCTGAAGGAGTGCGGATGCTTCTTGCAGAGGAAGCGCAAGATCGACAGCAGTACGTGTTCTTTCAAGTTTATCTTTCCATAATGTATTAAATCACACAGTTGGTTGAGATTTAAAAATCTTTCTTACTCTCATTAGAAAACGTGAATAAATGTGGTAGCCTAGTGGTTAGAGCATCGACTCTCAAAGCCGCCAAAGATTCACTGAGTTCATGCGATGTATGCGCTTGTTAAATCTGTATGATCGAAAGTCCTGTGGTTGGTCGTTGAGCAGTTACCATGGGTGTAATGATTTGGAGAAAATTTCCTCCTCCACCAGATCAAAGTCGAAATTGAGGGAGTAGATCCTCTTTTGATGCTATCTATCGGAAGATCCTTAAAGCAAAGTCGTACCTTTGTAGTGCTCTGGTTAAGTAAAAGACGCACCATTCTGACTTAAATTCGTATAGCCAACAGCATAGCGAGCTTGGCTTGTCTAAGTGTAATAAGTAACAACAACAAAGGCTACGCTAGTAGCAAGATAAGCAAGTTATTTTAAATTAATATTTCCAATAAATGGTTACTTTTAAATGCAATTTCTCTTTCAGAAATCATCCAATTCATCATATTTAAAAAAAAAACTCATTTTCTTTCTCCTACTACAATTTTATCTACTAATTTGATTTTGATAGTATTACTGTAAGGAGTAGAAAAAGTTAATTGCCTTGTAATACAATAATCCTGCTGTCTGAAAGTTCATTCAGTACATCAGTTAGCAAACTGATGATGATTTTCTTTAAATAAAAAATAAATTTTACAATTATAATACATACAAGAACGAATATTGTCCGTAAAAGTTATTTTTTGCTTTGGTATAAAGTTTATCGTTAATGCATATTCCTGCTGAGATTTTCCATCTGCTTAAAATTGTTGAATTAAGTTAACTTTGGAGCTTGTGCATTGTTCAAATTAATATACTTTATGCCAGTGTTTTGATGCACATTTTGAATGTCTAATATAAGTTTGCAAAGTATTATTGAGAATATAGGCCAAAATTCTTAAGTTAGATATCACTTGAAAGTTCAGCTAATTATTGAAATTGAAATAAAAGATGATAATTAGTTTTATGAAGTGAAGATTTCTTAGTAAAATTCTTCATTACGTTGAAATGTATCATGCAACAATAAAATTTCCTTATTATAAGAAATTTATTTCTTTCATTTTGGCAAATATTTAAGGTTTTGGAGTCATTCCTTCAATTTTTTTCAATTTTTTCCATTGCGAGAAAGACAGTTATCGCCAAACTTAATTTTCCTACCAGTAAGCTAGTTCCTCAAATATAAACCTTAATTTTCAGTTAGAATTTGACGGCAAAGGTTTGTGTTGTTAAAGTAATGATTATAACTAAATATACCAGAATGGAATTAAGAAAACTGCAAAGTTTATCTTTAAAACAATACCTTTTGGAGGTATAAATTTTTTTGTATGCATTCTAACTATATATTGCAGAATTAAAGCACAAATTTTAGAAGGAATATTTCCTGCTTAAGAAGATGATTATTTGTATTTTCAGACATTGATAACGCCTACATTCCCCAATGTGAAAATGATGGCAGCTGGACCACAAGACAATGCTGGGACTACAACAACAGTTGCTGGTGTGTCGACAAGAACGGCAAGCAGGTTGGAGACATCAAGGCTAACGGAGAAGGTCTCGATTGCTAAATGTTGTACTTATTTCTTAAGCTAATAAACATTATGTGATTGTGGCAATTCCTCTGTCGTGAATATTAACACACTAGTTTATTTCCACACATTATTCTATTGTATTTAAAATATTTAGTCCTTAAAACTACCTATGACAATGATTTCGATCGACAGTTCAATATTGAATACAGGAGTACAAGAAATATGAATATACAAAAATATATTAAATAAGGTATAAGAAATTATTAAAAGCGCTTATAATAATTCCTTCTCTAACTGTGAAATGATTAAAGTTTAAAACTTAACATATCGTGAATAAATTTTGCGTTTAAATTTATGCATAAATTTAGACATTGAGCCTTAATTTATGAAATAAGTTTATGAAAATATGAATCTTAGTTGATAATATCAATTTTAATTTCACATTATTAAAGCATTAAATGTTCTTTAATGTAAAAAAAAACTTAAAAGTAAACTCAAATTTGATTGATTAGCACTGAGCGAATGAATGTACTGAAATGTTTTCTTTTAATGCTATTAACATTTGATATATTAAAAGAAAAGCAAACATAAGGAGTTCAATTTTGGATCAAAAGTGTTTCAGAAAATATTAGAAAAAGCTGTTAGAAAGAAACTATAATAGAAAAAAACTATTGTCATCCCACAAAAAGGGGAAAATTTCGCTACAAACGCTTCAACAATTTTTATTTTTATTTTAGCATTAATTAAGAAACATTTTCGACTGCTGTAATAAATTAAGTTTCTAGAACTTGGAATTTTTGTAAAAATGATGAAAAGTTTATTCTTTCTATATTATACATTTTGAATCAAATTTCATTCAAAAAAGCATTATTTATTAAAACATTTTCATTACTGTGAGATTAAATGTGATAATACTTTTTAAGGAAAAATTTTTTTTTCATGTAATTTCTATAGCACAATATGAAATATATCTAAAAGCTGTTTATTTTGGAATTAATGAAAAACAACATTTGATTGCACAATAAGAAACGAACACATTAATTTTAAAATTTACTAAATTTATAAAAACTGATACAGTAGCATTTCCAATTAAATTTATTTAATGTAAACAAATTTACTTAAGAAACTTAAAACATTTTATGAAATAACTATAACAAATAATTTTTACGATTTACTTTTTACTGTAAAATTTAAACAGATTTTGCATATTCAGGGAATTTAGAATACTGTAAATCACGAAATTTGCAAAAATCAGTTGATAAAAACATACATTGAAATATGAAAATGTGATGTAAGTTGAATGAAATTAAAAGAAAATTGGAATCATCTTAAGAAAACTATATGAAATAAAACTTTCTCTTGCTTGATAGAAAACTGCCGCATTTGTGTAGTTCAAAAATAACTGATTAATAAATAAAATCAAGTTTTTAAATGCTTATACAGTTGCAATAACTAGTAAGCGTTGAAGTTTAAGAATAGGTAGTTTCAATTATCTTTATGAAGAACAAATTAATTTAATACTGCACACACACACGCATTTTTTGATTGTAAAAAGAAATATAATTACCCAGTAACATTTTATTCTTTTGTTAGCTTAACTGAAATAAGTACAAAGTTTAAAAGGAAAATAAGTAGAAAGTATGACAGTAATATATGCTGTTTGCGTATGAAGTATCAGTTGCTTATTTTATATAAGAAGAGCAAAATTTATGCTAATTTGTTACTTTTCTACAACTTATTCTAAAAATTGTTTTCTCAAATAACTAAAGATACTATTTCATCAAAATTCAATATGGAATATTAATTTTATATAACATCAAATATATGTTAAAGCTTTGTACTATTCACATTTCTTTAAATGTATTAATTAGAATCTACAATCATGATGGACATCAGTTCTATTGATGAATCATACAGAAATATATTTAAGAGATATTTATAAATTTAGATTTGCATTATTTCAACTATTTTAATTCGTCAATATCAAAGTTTTGTGAACCAGACAATATGGATTAATATCTGTTAATATGCAAGGGAAACAGTTATTGAAAAATGTATTTAAAGTGATTGCATAAATTTTTGTTCAATTAAAGGCAACTTTAGATTTATCTAAATCAATTTAGCGGGAAATTGAATTGTTGAAGCTGTGGCCTTCAGTTCAGAAGTTTATGATTTCGATTCCTATCACAGGATTGAATATATATTTTTGAAATAGTACAGAATTAACTTTAAATTTTCGATATTGATTGAATTAGCTTTCGAACATAAAATGTTCATAGAACGACATAAAAATCTCAGCTAAAATTGATAAATATTTCAATGAATTTTTTTAAAAAATATCACAAAATGAAAAAAAAATAAACACTTTCTACGAATGAAATATTGAATCATATGTATTAGTGTAATTTGCTTAAAAGAAATGTAATAATTGTTTTTAAAATTCATATTTAAGGATAAAAAATGTATACTTAAGACGTATCAACAATATTGTAAAGTATAGCTGAAACGAATGGTAAATGCAGATCGGTTACAAATATAATTCTATTTAAAAAGTATAAATTGTGTATGAGAATTTCATTTTAGTTATATGTTATTGTTGTTATTTATGGCACTCGAACAAACAAAGCTCACTATGCCCCATTTGGCTATGCGAATTAAAGTCATTAGGGTCATCTTTCGTTTAACCAGAGCACTACGAAGGTCAAACTGCGACTTTGCTCTTTCTTCAGATAGATGGCTCCACCAGAAGATTCATTCCCTCAAATTTGACACCAGTTTTGAAGGGGAGGAAATTTTCTCCAGATTATTACACTGATGGTAACTGCTCAATGACCAACCATAAGAGTTTCGATTATACCGATTTAACGAAGATGTATATCGCATGTACTCGGTGGGTCTTTGGCAACATTGAGAATAGAGCCTCACCCTTCCGGACGGAAGGTTGACGTCCTAACCACTAGGCTATCACGTTTCTATTTTAGTTAAATAAATACAATGAAATAATAATGATCGCAGTTGAAAAAAAACTCTAATTTTCCCCTTAACAGATAAAGTCTAATAGTATTTTTCTAAAGCAGTGCTATTTTTAATCTTTATATCCATTTTATTTTTGATTTTACTTTATGGATTACTCAGTTGATCATGTATCCTTTATAAGATTTATCGGAACTACATTGCACCACCTTTTTGGTGGACAGTTCATAAATGATCATATTTGCACAAATAACCATCAAAATTGTTATACGAAGAAGGAGATATATTACAAATGTGAAACTAATGTAATGTGAAGATACTATGGTATGTAAATGATTAGCGTTTCAACACATTCATGCAAAACAGTTATCATTAGCATCACCTATAATGTGCTGATAATAGTCTTAATGTGTATTTACATCAATTCCCAAAAAATATAATTGAATCTTTCAAATGTATTTTATTATAGATTATTTTCAAAGCAATCAAAAACAACAAAGTATCTATAGACTTATTAAATATTTTTATTGTTATAATACATATTAGTAATAACAAAAAAAGTTTGGAAGTGGCACTGTTGGTTCGATGAATTTTCACAGGTAAAAACATTATTAGGCTCAGTTTTAGTGATTTCAGAGATCCTCTTTCCGTCTTTGTCCAGTAACAGTCTATACATCCGAAAAAGCCACACTGATTGCTCTTATAAGAACCATCATGGTTACAAGAAGGAAGACTGAGATCTGCGATTTCTAGCTTAACGGAAAACAAAATGAAGTGATTAGTTAAGGTTTTGTGCTTTACTCAGATTTAACGAAACAGTGTGAAAATAAAGATAGTTGCTAAAATATATCACCTTATAAATATAAAGGATAAGCGTAGAAGCTTTACAACCACATAAATTTCCTTCTTGGAGGACTTTTCATATATAGTGGGCCGCATTGACGAAACTCAATGGAGGAAACTCGGAAAATTTCCAAGCACATATACTGACAGACGTGCATGCAGAAACGTAACATCCATCTCCCATTTTTCAATAGTGGTTGGAATCAAACTTGGGACCTTTCTCTCCTAAGACAAGTGTCCTACCTCTAAACTACAGTGAGCAAAAGACATCAAAGTTGTCAAGTAAACTGATAAACAGAGGAAAACAATTGAGTAGGATTTAGGAAACTTTTTTGGAAGTGATTAGAGCATTTCTTTTTCATAAATATAAGCCCATATTTAGGAATGAATTATAAGGGGCAATATGATTCGATCAATTCTGAAATAACTTTTAAGGAAAATATCTTGCTGGTGTTTGAAAGCAATCAAAGCAAGAAGTATGAACTATTGCAATTTCTGGAACTAGATGTAAGTTACAATTATGCACTCTAATTTAATTTAATACTTTATTTTATATTTATTGCTAAATAGATTCTTATTATTGGTTACTCTGTGAAGCAGAAGTTGAATGAGGACGATGTTATTTTTAATTTAATTGTGAGATATGGTCCCTTGGATTTTGTTGAGTTTTTACAATGCCAAAGAGACTAAGCAACAACAACAGATACTTATTTTTAGACAGATGAGGTAATTATTCTGATTTATTATCTTCTGAAATGCAAATAGCTGTCTTAAAAACGGAGACAAGATTATTATCAGACTTCTATTATTAAGTTTTCTTAGCTAATACCATTTGTATCTTCTTCTAAATTCTATCATATACTTTAGTTAAGGAGTTAATTTATCAGAGTAAATAATGTTATAAAAAGTCAATATCATAGGTAAAAAGATATATTTTCTTTATATACGTAAGAAGTTGTAAATTTAAATTCATAACAAAATCTGTAAAATCCTTTTGTAATCCCCCATGAGCTAATAATTAGCTGCTTCAGTTCTCTGGTCAATAAAAATAAATCTTTAATGGATGCCTTATTGAAGTAAGCTCTTTAAGTCTTGTGTAATACCCTAATTATGATTTTTGTTTTAAAATATTAACATCAATTAAATAAACATAAATAAATGTGATTTATGTGTTACCCATAATTATTTTTTTTATACAAAAAATACAAATTGACTAAAATATTTTGATTTTAAGAATTGATATTGCCATATATGACTTCTATACCTAAAAATGATCACGTGCAATTTAGAAGAATTGTTCTTAATACGATTAATTCATACGAAATAATTAAATTTATATTCTCTCACACCATGCATAATCGCTGCATGCATATTTTGGCACAGTGTACAAAAGCAACTACTGATATTAGAAAAATGATGTTTCATAAGCTTTGAATGTAGTGGAAACAATTTTCCAAAATGTTTATGTTATCAAATACTTTATAACCAACAAAATTTGAGATCTTGAAAAAGTGTTTTTAGAAAAAAAGGTTAAAAATTTAATTTAGCAATAAAGTATAATAGCTCTAAACAGAAACTTTGCTATTTCTTAATTCCTTTTATTTAATTAATTACTGTCTATAATTTATCGTTCAGTATTTAAAAAATTTCCAGTTACAAATTTAGTGATTTTAACAAATTCTTCTCCCGACTCACTAAAGATTGTTTTAAGCTTTTAGGTTATTTCTGTTTCAAATAGGTTATTTTTCAAACTTTTCCTAAATGTTCTGTTAGATTGAAAGTTAATGGTTGTATAGTTCTACGTAATTGTCTAGACATGAAGTATTGCAAACAAGCTTTAATAGTCTTTGCAGTTTATTAAACCCTGATGTTGTTTTTGGATCCATTTCTACTCAAAAATTAAAATAAATATAGATCTTATGATGTCTCTATATTGATTCGTTCATTTTGTTTTCAGATGAGATTTTTTAAACTTTTGATTGCAGTATAAGTCGATTTGTGAAATAAAACCTTAAGTAAACAGCATTTGGATCCTTTCGGAGCTTTACATTAAAACGTAGACACTACCTATGTACAAAAATAAACAGAATTGTTATATAATATGTAAGATATACATGTCTGTATAAACACGCAGAAGCACACAAACATACATAAAAGAATAATAATTATTAATGCACATATTATATTGTTTTAACTAACCCATATTATATATAATTAGCTGCAATGGTTTTATGGAATTCTTGGTTGCAGGTATCGACAAAAGTGACTTAATTCCAGTCTATGTGTGTGGCAATTGATTTTATCAGCGGAAATTGTCCATTTTGACGTTACGTGCCATTAGTATTTAGTGTCTATGTAGACGAACTCATTGAATACTATGATATTCCAATTTCACATCCTTTTGATTTTATTAAAATTAAAATCCAAAAGAATTTTTTTCACCAAAATAATAAATAATTGATAGTTTTGTCAAAATAATAAATAAAAAATAACAAAATATAAAGGAAAAAGAGTATATTTACCTTACTTTCTCAAGAAAAAAATACTTTTCATGAGAAAGTAAGGTAAATTACAAGAATATTTCCGTACTACATATTTAGGAATCAAATTTGAGAAGTATAAAAAAATAATATAATAATAAAAAAAATAATAATGTAAGAACAAAAAACTTAAATTGAGGAAAAAGAGTATATTTATCTTACTTTCTCAAGAAAAAAAAACTTTTCATGAGAAAGTAAGGTATATACACAAGAATATATCCGTCTACATATTTAGGAGCCAAATTTGAGACGTATAAAAAATAATGCAATAACAACAAAAGTAAGGACAAAAAAACTTAAATAGCCAGTATATAAGAACTTAATATTTATATAAAACCAATATGATAATATTTGATTACAATTAGAATGGAAATATAATTAGAACAAATAATTTTTTAATTTACAAGATAAATTTTTTCAAAACTCAAACACCATTATGAAATTAGATATTAAAATAACTTTAATCAAGAAAAGGAAACTTATTGTTAAAATTGCATGGGTTTTTTTTTCCGAACATTATCTAATAAAAATTGGAATATCTTAGCATCTTTATCTGAGATCACTCATTTCATTACCATGCATTCAACTTGTTGCCACAAAAGATGTAAAATTATAAAGATTTTCTTATAAGTTTTTCGATTATTTTCTTATAACTCAAGCAAACTTATTTTGTTGGCCATTTTGTTTCAATTCAAGAAATTATTGTGAATGAAAATTTTGAATTACTTCCTTTTCGCTTAAAGTTTATTCTGATTAGTTTGTCAGCAAATAGGTAAAAATAAAGTGGAAATATTTTTAATGAAAATTTACAATAAATTTTTAATAGCAGATTAACTACGATATTTTGTTTCTGGCTGTATAATATAGGGTATTATTATGCCGAAATATCAGAACTGATATTTCAATTGTTCTTATTAATCTTTATATTTAATGGGATAATGAATTCAAAGCAACATTTATAATAGCAAAGCAAAGTTGCTGAAATGGTAGCTATTCAGTTCTGCAAATAATTCAGTCGGAAACTTTCTGGTGTGGGAAAGTCAATATTCAAGTGGCTTATAATAGTCAGGTTGAAATTTCTAGGCTAACGTGAAAAGATGTCATGGATATTTTTCTAAGAAATTGGTTTATGTATAAATTTAATGCGAGAAGGAAACGTTTCTTAAAAAATTTAACACATTAGCTTTTTTATTAAAAATGTTTTACTTCAAAGATTTAAAAATTTACTTTAAAACAAGAGCTGTAAGAGTGGTAAATAATTTCTTTTGTATTAAAACGCACGAAATTGTCAATTCATATTCATACTAATTTCTCTGATCAATATGATTGAATAGTAAGAGAAATACTAATTAAATAAAATAAAAAATATAAAATTAAATTGTAGAAAGAAATTTTTCTCTTACATAGCACATAACTTTCAATTCCTTATGTGAAATAGTAGAATCATTATATGATATTAGTCACTGCAAATGTCTTTTACTGAGACATTTATTTACAATTTAAAGTTACAAGTTAAAATCTTATACTAACAAAAGGATTAATATCGAGAAAGAGATGCTGATTCTTAAATTATCCAACACAAAATGTCTTTCGTTTAAAAGCGAATCCATTCAAATCTTGTTTTATACCAAATCTGTTTACAAAGGGAATAATAGTTTACCAATAATTTAAAAAAATTTTAACACGTGTTTTCGGAGGAAGACATTGAAAATATCTTTAAAAATAGAAACAAAACAATGTATATCGAAGTGTAATTAATGTTTATTCAGTTGCTTTAAGAGTGGATATTTGTTTCTTCGAGAAAAAATTGTTTTTCTTTTAGTACTATTTTTTATTTCACTTTGTAAATTTATATTAAGAAATTTTAAAATAAAGATAAATTAGCTGTAGCACATATAATTCAAAATAAAAGATAATTTAAAAAAGCTGCACATTTTTATGCTATTATTATTGTTTGTACAATGTTTATGTTAATTAGTTTATTTAATCCAAATAAATATCCGATATAAGTGGGAAAATATGTATAGTTATTTTATAATTTTCAGATGTAATTTATGATCTTATACTTTCCTGGCAAATGAATCTGAATGATTAAAAAGAAACACTATAAACACATGATTCCAAATATAACTATAAATAGGAATAACAAAGCTTTCAGGAACATATATTTATTAATATTATTAAAGTTCCACATCACAATATATAACAATAACGGCACATTACATATAATTTCACAAAACAGCCACACAAAAAGAAAGAAGCAACGAACAAATCCACTTCAAAATCTTAAGTGACCGCAGGTGTCTTTCTGGAAAATTCACTAGTTGTGCCTAGCGCCATCTACCCACTTAAACAGGGAAGGTAGCTGTAATTATACCAGCTACAACACATTAATTCTAAAGATAACCATATGTTATTATTTACCAGATTTTAAATTATAATGGACAAAATGTAATTCCATATATAAATTCATATAGAAAATATATTAAATTGTTAAAAATTTATCTGAAATTTTTAATTTAAAACAAGATACATAATGTTCTGTTTTTAAACAATTTAATCATTTATTAAATAAAAAACTATTTGGAATAGTGGCACGGAGTGTGTGAAGTTGCTATTACAAAGATGTTAATTCACCAGTCTTCTCTCGTTAATTATGTTATGAATTTACATAACTACTTCCAATATGAAAAATAAGTACCTTACCATTAACAGATGTTAATTTTGCAGTAGAACTCCATAGCTCTTATAGGCAAGGGATACATAGATTTAATTTAAACATGACTAAAATATAGATACTTAAATGCTGAATTTAAAATAGATTTTAATAATTTTTAGTATTTAGGTTACTTTTAATTATGGTATATATGAACAAAAAATATAAATATGTTAGATGAATAGCATTCCATAAAGAACAATTTATTTAAATTTTACTTGATAAGATTGTTAATAATATTAATATAAAAATAGCAATTTTATTCGTATATTTTATTAATACAAGTATTAATATTTGTAAAATAATATTTGTGATTTTGAATGTTAACGTAATATTAATTCATAATCTTTATTTTCAGATTAATCAAGAATGAAACGAAATGAATCTACAGAGTACATGTGTTGTAAGTGCTCGTTAAATCCGTGGAATCGAAAGGCCTGTGGTAAGTTGTTGAGCAGTTACCATGGGTGTAATGGTCTGGAGAAAATTTCCATCCCCTCCAGATCAAAGTCAAAATTCAGGGAGTGGATCTTGTGGTGGTGCAGTCTATAGGAGAAATCTCTGAACAAACTCGTACTTTCATCTTCGTAGTGCTCTGATTTAACAAAAGACACACCCTTCTGACTTAATTCTATACCCGTCGCTAACGAGCTTGGCTTATTCAAGTGTCATAAGTAACAACAAATAAGTATATTAAATTTTAATTTTTTTAAAATAATGTTGAAATGATGTATTTTGTATTTAAATTACAAAAATCAATTTTATTCCAAGAAAAAGTTAAAAAGTTTCAAATTTAATCTTATGTTTAAAATAGATTGAAGATTGTTAATAATATTAATATAAAAATAGCAATTTTATTCTTATATTTTATTAATACAATATTAATATTTGTAAAATAATATTTGTGATTTTGAATGTTAACGTAATATTAATTATAATCTTTATTTTCAGTTAATCAAGAATAAAACGAAATGAATCAGATTTTTACTGTTTAGGGAAATTTGAGGATAGGAGAAGAGCATATAATAGAGTTTTTAGGAAGTTATTAAGACTCTGTGACTGAATGTTTTAAACAGATCGCTAATGTTATATTTAGTATTCATTTTTATTAAAAATCATCATTATGTAAACAAACTTTCATGAGTACTAATATTTGATGGAAGCAGTGCTTTAGAGAGATGGCAAATTATTTATGCTGTAATGAAGGATCCAACAATTCAAGGGGAGGAAAAAGCATATAAATGTTCTTAAAATTGTCCTTTTAAAAATAAGATATACTTCTGGGAATCCTGGAAAAAATAAAAATATCATGGTCACTTCATGAAGAATTTGCAATCGAATACAGCATAAAAGAATGCTTGCAGAAGTTGGCTTACTTAACAGATAAAAACTGCTTTATCTAATTGCAAATACTAATCAACCTTCAGAACTTTTGAAATAAATAGCTTTTATAATATGTTAGATTATAATTTAGCATCATTATAAAAGTAACGGAAAATGTATATTATTTCTTAATCACAATTCATAAAGTAGCACTGCTTTGGAATGTTGTTGCACGATTTGCAGATTAAACAGACAATATTTAATGGATTTCTTTACTATTCTTATTGTCTCTGTAAAAATAGAAATTTCAACACGATAGTTAGTAATATTCAAGGTTTTGTTAATCTCAAATTCTTCTGTCAAAAATAAAAATTCAACAATAAATTTTAGCTTCAACGACTATGTGAGATATCATAATATGCATTTTAATAGAGATGAATTATAAGAGTGAACAATAAGTTTACAAACTGTAGTGATAACGGGTAGAATTTTGCCTGATAATTCATCAATATTTTGCTCATTTGTTCATGAATTTCTTTGCAAGTCAAAATATTTTTTCTTTCCTTTTTACTATATTTGCAAACTCAAATATAGAATTCAATATTTTTTACAGAATTTTGATTTGGTATAAATGGTTTGATTTAATCAATGGAGAATCACTTCTACATTTCTAGAATATCCAAAAAGTATTTATGGTATCAAAAAAGTTGTATTTTATATATATATACATATATATATATATATATATATATATATATATATATATATATATATATATATATATATATATATATATATATATAATACATATATATATATATATATGTATATATATATATATATATATATATATATATATATATATATATATATATATATATATATATATATATATATATATATATATATATATATATATATATATATATATATATATATATATATATATATATATATATATATATATATACTATTTGTTCATAGATGACAATGAACTTAGCTGTCTCATCTGATGTAATACCCGAAACATATGAATATTCATGAAATTAAGTTTTACAAAGCATTGTATTTATGTATTCTGCACTTACATTCATCAAACATAGCATAGAAATTGATGTCTGCAAGATATCAATTTTTAATATCATCATTAAATATATTGTTTTGAAAAATAAATAGTGATGAACATACGTATCTTTTTAGTCTGGGTAGTATATCAAATACGTCAAAGACGTCAATTACCAAGCGAAATGGATGTCAAATAAATATCACATAAGAAACCGAAATTTTTAATATCACAAAATTACAACCAAAAATTAGTTTACTTATATAATAATATCCATATGTAGTAAATAGTTATCCTAATAGTAAAACTCATTTTTGTAGAACTACTAATTTCCATACCTAGTTCGCTTTAATAATATTAGTTTCGTTTTGGCTTCGATGGATACATAATATATTATTATTCAAAATGATACATATATATTACGGAGCCTAAAATTCGTAAACAGAAAATATTATTATTTAGCAATATTTATTGCTAACATTAGTATTTTCATTTGTATTCAATATTTACTTCAATGCTACTTGCAATCGCATTTTCAAACGGCTGTTTAGTTTGAATATTGCTGAAAAAATAGTCAATATTTAAGAATTTTACCAGGAAATAAATTAAGTTATCGTTTGAGTTGATTAGTACAATTACTTATTACTTAGCTCTGGAGGAAAATATTGCTGGAAAAAAATTAAATTGTTGCTCATGATGTATCTCTATAATTCAAATTTAAAAATAATATTCGTTATATTCTGAAACACCATCTCTAAATACTCAGGATAAAATTGAAGGGAATTCTGGGAAATTTCTAGTCATACACATTTCCTCATGAAATTAAAATTTTGTTGTTGTTGTTACTTAAGACACTTGGACAAGCCAAGCTCGCTATGCCTTTGCTATGCGAATTTAGGTAGCAATGCCTCCATAAAAAAGAGAGAACTTTACTTCAGGATACATATTATTTTATATGGAGCAAATTTAGAAGTGTCAAAGTTAATCTTACTAATTTAAATCTCCGAAATTTTTAATCTAGATGTTCTAGATGAATTTTCCGTTCAAAAATATAGCTTTTTAATGTAACTTTTAATATCAAACGTAACCAAAAATATTTTATGGAAATCCTCTCTTTGTTCCAAGACTGTACTGTGGCTGGTCGTTGAGCAGTTACCATGGATGTAATGGTCTGGAGAAAAATTTCGTGCTCCAGCAGATTAAGGTCAAAATTGAAGGAGTGGATATGGTGGTGTCATCTATCGGAAAAATCTTAGAACAAAGTCGTACTTTCATCTTCATGGTGATCTGGTTAAACGAAAGACTCACCCTTCTTACTTAAATTCGTATAGCCAACGGCAAATCGAGCTTGGCTTGTCCAAGGGTCATCAAGTAACAACAACAAATAATCTTTCAAATTTTTATTTTTTTGATAAAGCAATTTTCCTCCGCAATTTGCACATTTCACGTATTTTGGGAACTCGCCCATTTGGCGATCCACTTTAATTAAGATCTAAATCAAAATTCTCATGAAATTTCCAATCATATGGAAATTATTATAGAAATAATGATAATAAATGACTTAAAACCCACCATGTCAAAAATATTCGCATGTAAACGGATTGCAATTTTTGGATTATTTCAATTATTATTTCTTTGTCACGCGTGTTGGAAACAGCTTCAGAGAATTTCTAAGACTTTCTTAAAAAACTTTTTAATGGTGTTCCTTCGAATTAAAAGTCATGTTTGAATAAATGCCAGTTATTCTCGAGCTCTGAGGTTGAAATATATTAATTGAAGGTATTGGGGCTCATGGATCTGTTTTGATGTTGCTGTCAACCAGGAGGGATAAGCAACAAAAACAACACAGCACAGCTGGAAATCTGCTATTTAGATTTCTGGAAGGATTTTATTCTGTTCCAGCTATATTATAGCTAGAATCGAATAAACTAGCTATAATATAGCTGGAACAGAATAAAATCCTGTCACTTATATTTGATTCTAGCAACTGAAATGAAATGGCTTATATAATTTATATTGATTATATATGGGACTGCTTTATTTCTTAACCTATTTGTGTTACTCCTTGTGACTAACAAGTGAGAGAAGTATTTGCGCACATAAAATCTTTTATAATCATTACGCAAATACGTTATTCATGTGTGGTGCAATTCTATGTTACTTTGAAGTAAAGTAAATAATTAATTGTTCACTCAAGTTTATAGATTAAGCAAATAATGATGAGATTTTTAAAGTATTTATGAGTTTTAACTGAATATTTCTTTTAGCTACGATTCATTAATTGTCATAGAAAGAAAAATTATATTAATCCCCCACCAGATCGTTTACCTACACGCTTCTTTTTACAATGACAACCTAATGGTGAAAGGATGTCTAACCTTATCTGTTTTATTTAACATTCGATACTATTAAGTTAAAATAAACAGAAAAATGAAACAATTTGGTATAGAATGTTTTTTAGTTATTATATTCGATTGTCTAACATATGATGTTCTTAACATAAATATGATTTGTGTAAAGTTTGAATTTTTAAAAAAAAATTTGCTCAAAAGTTTATAATATGCGGAAAAATTCAGGGATTTATTGCTTTCTAAAATGTTTATTCCGATTTATCAATACTTTCTAAAATGTAAAGAAAAGAAACTTCTGAAATTGAAAAATTTAAGATGCTTTTGACGAGATTTCTGTCTAATAAGTTTTCCTAAGCATCAAGGGCATAATTGTATAATTCAAATATTTATCAATAGCTTATATGAATTACATTACTTTGGTTATCAAATAATTGATTGTTAATAAATTTAACACCTCATTAACTATGCTTCAAAGTATGTAGCATATTATTTTTTTAATAATATAAACTAATAAATATATTATTTCAATTAAAACAGTAATAAATTATAAATTTTGAAACAAGCTGGAAACATTTAAAGAAAAACATTTTCTATATAACTATATATATTTTCTATATAAGAATGATTTTTATAATAATAAATAGGCAGTTTATGGAATGTATATTAGATAACATTATGAAACTCTTAATTTTCATTATAAAACAATATTTGATTTAGTTATTTTGAACTATTTTGCTTAAGGTATGGATATTATGCAAGACTGATTCAAATGAAATTATCATTGAGCGGAATTTTTCTGCTGGTCTTGGTTGAAGATCTTGCTATTGAACATAATATATAAATAGGCAATATGTCTCATGTGTTAAAAGATCTTTATATTTTATAAGCAATTGAAAAGTTAAATGGTAAAAATAAAATTTTCTAATTAGTTGTTTGAAAAATTTAGTATACAACTAGTTTATTTGTAAGAACTAAATGTGAGGTTTGAAGCGTACATGCTTATCTAAGTCAACACTCATAAAGTTAAAAAAATAATTTTTCTTATTGAGATTTCAGTTTGACTAAAGTTTTGCTAAATGTTTATCTATTATGCTACGCTTATATGCGTTTAATAAATAAGTGCTACTTTTGTTTAGTACAATGTTGCAAGTATAATTTGTTATTTTCAAAAGAAGAACAAGTTGTTGAGATTTACCAGTTTCTTATAAGTTGAATCACCAGTTGAATCATTTGTAATTTAGAATTACTTTTATTGTTAAATGTCATTCATTGAAAGCATTTCCAACTATTTGTTCTACAGTATAAGTACATAGTGACTTGGATTCAAATAAGCACTTATTTGACCTATTCAATTGTTACAATTTGAACTATTATTTAAGTGAATTTTTTGAGAGCTGATAATTTTTGACGTCTCCAGAAGCTAAGACAATTTACTACAATCTATTTATTGAAACTTCGCCTGTTTTATGTATTGAAATTAATAATAGCTGTTTTGATACAGCTTAGCAGCATACATATAACTGAATTTGAAAATTTTAATCAATATATTTTCCTATATTTGAATTTTGTAAAATGTAATTTTTGAACCAAATTCTTTTATCTTTTTGTTTTTTCTCTCATTTAACAAACATTACAATATTTGGTATAAAATTCCCGGTTTGATTCTTCTAAATTAAAAATATTTTTGTAGGAATGATATATTTTTTATAATTTGATTAAATGTTTAAATTTTTAAATTTTGAGAAATCGATGTAAGGTATTTGAAATGCTATAATGATTAATAAAGTGCTATTCACACAATGTAATTAACAACAGTTAAATTGTGTTTGCATATTATTCTCTTTAAATATCCTTAGATGATTGAATTGCAAATGCTGTTCAGTGTAGATCACTTTGAACATATTTTTATTTAGAGAAAAGCCTTATTGATACAGGACATGTAGATAACATTTATTGTGAAAGAACTTTCATAACCAGCATTTACATTATGAATCTTCACATGGAAGAACTACATTTTTACCAGGTCTGGTTACATCTGAAATCGTGTTTCCATCTTCGTCTACGCAGTAACATCCCCAAAAACCGAAGTAGCCACATTGCTTGCTCTTGTAAGAACCATCTTCGTTACAAGCGGGAATAGACATATCTTGGACTCCTTTTTTAACTGAAATCCAAACAAATCCATCAATCAATCAATCAATCTTCGTATGAAATACTTTCAGCTTCAAAGGAACTTTGTAATATTAAGTAATTGTTAAAAAAGTAACGTGAATTGATCCTGCAGAAACAAGCAGTTTGTCAAGGAAGTTGAAAAATAGAAAAAAGAAATTAGAAAGGGATTGTGGAAAATTCTAAAGTCTTCTTTATCTTTTTTAAAGTCAATTTTTAAGTACTTGTTAAGAAGAAATTTTGATGGATATTTAAACTTTGATAAAGAAAGTAACATAGAAAGTTATAAGCAATTAAAATGTAAGTTTTTAAACAAAATTGTTTTTCACTTAAAAAATATCACAAATAAATCTTTGACTCGCATAAAATAAGAAATATGAAACACTGTAATTAGCGTTTGGTTGGAATAATGAGCAGTAATTTATTCAATACTTTATTATCCATCTGTTTTTACATAGATTGTTTAAAAGGACAAGTTAATTATTCCGATTTATCATCGTCTGGAATTAAAGATGTTTTGTTTAATTTTTATCAGTCCATCAAATAATTTTTTATGAAAATAATTTATAGGGGTATTTATCAACCCAAACTTATTAAAATGTTTTTTGTAAGAAAAATATTTATTTAAAACTATAATGACTATTGTAATAATTATTTATTAAAACATCTTCTAAAAGCAATAGATAAGGATGCTTATTTAATAACTTTAAGAGTTATTTTCATAGCGAAATAAAAATCTTCAAAAACTTTTTCAATATTTTAAAATTTTGTTATTAACTTTTCTTACAAATCTTATCCTCAGAAAAAAAAATAAAAATTGAAGAATTTACATAATGAGGACAATTAATTCATAATAAAGAAACCTCGTGCTATAGTTTGAATTTTTAACTATATATATACTGATTAAGAAACATTAATTATATTGCGTTGCAATTTATTATTTTTTGTTTTCATTTATTCATTTTTTTTGTAAATGTATTTTCTTGATTTTGTGCGTTTTAAATTATAAATATTTCGTTCAATTGTCTTAATTTACGAACTGAATTGACTGTGATTTTTGATTCAATTGTGAAATTTTTATAAAAAATAAACATATGCATTTTGAAAACACTGCTGCTGGTATATTAAATGTTTAGTTATTTTCCAAAATGTTTAAGTTCACATTTTGCAAATTGTTGGATTTTTATGCAGCGTAAGTGAAAAAATATTGATATTTGAAAGTGATATTTATCTCTGCGAATGTTGTGTGTACAATATATATATAAATTCACAATAACAAATATGTAAATATTTAATTTAGAAAAATTGAAAAAAAGTTCATAAAAATTTTGCTTGTAATTTAGCAATAAATATCAAACAGGAAATTGATTATTTTTTCTTATCTTTTCATAGTTAATATTTATTCATAGTTTCGATGCTTTTAGCCAATTTTTTTAATTTACATAAATCGTTTTATAATTTATGAGCTCATGTTGTCAAAAATGCTCATTTCAGCTTTTTCTATAAATTCTTAATGAAGTTGATTATTTTAAATTTGTAGATAACTCTCTTGACGTGAAACATTAGCTCAGCAAATTACTGAAAATATTTATTAGTTAAGAAAATGAAATTACATTAATGGAATTAGATTCTCTAGTAGACCAGATGGGGATTAGTCCCACCACCACCACCAGATTCACAATATTGCTTCATTTTTCCTTATTTTACATACCATCTACAATTACCAATTAAATAAAGATTTCTGAGTCTATTTGATGACGGACATTCCTACATTATTATAGACTCTAGTTTATGATTTATAATGCAAATGTACCACTAAAATTATTCAAGACTTTTTTCCTATAATAATAATAATAACAATGAAAATATTAAAAATAAGGTGATCAAATGATCCTTGATTGCTACATTTAGTAAATTGTAATTTCAATGTAAACAATAATTTAGATTATTACTGATTTGCTTATCATTCAAAACTATATTCATACAAATATAGATAAAAGATAAGTTAATTATTAAGTAATGTGATAGCTAAAATAATAACAGGAATATAAAGTATTAAAAGATAAGGAAAAGTGTAGAAAATCAAGTCAATTTCTTAATAGAAATGAGAAAAAAAACTAGCCTTTAAAAATGTTAGTGGAGTATTTCCAAAATCATCAAATTTAATCATAGACAATATTTTGTAGTACGCGTTCTGTCTTTTTGGAAAGCAAGTGATTGAGTTAACTTGTTTTATTATTTTTTTTATCTTGCTCGCGCAATTTTATATTTCCATTGTTAAAGCTTTTAATTTGTCTAAAAATTTCTAATAAGCAATATAAAAATATTTCTAATAAGAGAAAATTTGATGATAAGTCAAAAAGATAATTCATTTTTAATCAGGCCACAGTTTGAAAAATTTTCATACATGCAAAGATAAACTAACTAACTAAAATATGAAACTTTTAAATCCGAGAGTCTATGTTGACAAATATTACTCCAATACATTTATATTTATGCAAATTAGTTCCCGTCTTTGTTGAGATGTAATTTCTTTTCGATCAATTTAAACTAATTTTTTTATTTGTTGGGACAACATTCCAAAATATAGAAGAATAATCTTTTGAAACCATTCTTTTTATAAATCATATCAACAGTAAACTACATAAATAGATGCAGAAAATGTAACTCTTTCCTTTAGAAAAGATCATAATTTTCTACTTATATATTTTTCAAAATTGATTTCCAAGAATTAATGAATGTATTTAGTTGTAGATGGTTTCTTATTAAATACTATAAATTTGACTACAATATTATTATTATATGTATTCACGCAAAATAATTGATTCAGATTTAGTATTATACTTCATAAAGGAAATTTGAAAGATATTTTTAATAAAAAAAACTCTATTTCCTTAAATCTTACAAAATTTAACTTTTAAAGTTATTATAAATCAGCTTCTATTTTAATAAATTTTTGATGACAATTTCCGATGTATTAATAATTACTGAAAATAAAAAAAACTTTAATAAACTGATCTAACTTATTCTCATAATGTCACTAATTTCTATTTCTGAATTCTGTTCTATTCGCATCAGTAAAATTAGAAAAAAAGTTGTCAATAGAATAAATAGATATGGCGTTTTAAAAGGAAATTAAAAAAAGGGTAACATTGAATTATTTTCTTGAAAATACTATAAGCTACAGCTGCAAGAAACCGGCCCAAAATAGATTTATACGCCCTAGTCATAAGCAATAGCAATTTTCAGCATATCAGTTAGAGCTTACGAGTTTCTTTGGTGTTCGTTGTTACGTTACGAATTTGTTGCGTGTTTTCTGCTCATTAATAAGTCCTATTGCCATATTTATTTTATTTTAACAATAACAATTAACAAATAACAATTTTCCTGATTATATTCCATAAAAAATAAGTTCCACACCATAATACACTGGTGGTGCCAATACGGTCTTCATTCGACCGCATCCAAATAGCAACTGAGCTAGATTCCCCATCGGATAGGGAAGATGCGCTTCTCATTCCCTTTTTAGGGATTTACTGTGGCTGAGTTGCCACATTCGTTGTTTCAGTTTTCAAACAGAAATGTTTTTGGATTAAAAAAGATTCTGGATCGCATGCAGATATTTTTTTATTTAATATGAGTCATAGTGAGCTTAATTGACTTCTTCTCGTAGAACATTTGCTGACATATTGAGTTTTTTTTTAAATAAAATGCTATTAGAATAAATATATGCAAAATTTAAAAAATAATAATAAAACAATGAGAATTAAATAATTTTTTTAACTATATGAAATGAATCAACATTTCACGATAAACACTGATATTATGGATATAAAAAACAGAAATTTATTTTTTGCAGTATATAATCCCAATTTTTCAGTTATAGAAATACATTTTGAAATCTAAAAACTTTTGCTTAAATTTTATTGTGTATTAGGATAAATTTTTATCTAACTCACGGTAGAAGAATAGGATCTTACAGAATATTTTAAGCAATTAGTGGACTGAAATAATTAAAATTGGTAATTTGAAGCAAAGAATTAGTCACATGGGACTTTATCTTACTCATTTCCCGAGCTTTTCTAACTGCGGCTTGGCATTTCGTTTCTGCATTTGAGGCCACAATCAAGCAACAGCATACGATGAAAATGCAAAAGAGTTTCATATTTTTTTCCTGGAATAAATTGATTAATATGACATTTATTTCTATTGATTAACAATAAAATTGAAAAAAAATGTTATAATAAACTCTTAAAGCCGAGACATAAAAGTTGATTCTGAAATTAGAACAAAATAGCATCATGAAAATTTCATTACTACAACATACCAAATCTCAGTTGATACTTTAACTATTGTTACTTAATCTTCTTATATTCAAAGGCATTTATTTCTAAACTCAATGGAATATTTTTAATAGCTGAGGAATTTTGTTGAGATACAAGTTATTCAGTTGTACAAATAATACGTTGTGACGTGTGAATATCAATAGCTACTTGACATTATTTGACAACAGTCTAGCTAAAATTTCTAGAGTGAAGTTAGATATTTCGATTAACATTATGGTTATATTTGTGAAATTTAAATTATTAAAAAGTAGATTTTTTATATATTTGACTTAGAAATTTTTCAGCTAAAACTTGTTAATTTAATCATAATTATAAAAATTCATGTTTATTTAATAATTTGAACACAATATTTTTCTGTTCCTTGTTTGAAAGGGCAACAGCACTCTATTAATAAGCAAAATAAATAATTTATTTTAATTTATTTTTGATTTCACATATTCGAGCATTTATATTTATGTGTATTAAATTAAATTTTGACCCAAAAGATTCTTAAAATTTTGACACCATTTAGCCTAAAAACTGAAAACTGTTGTAAATTTTTTATGTATGTTTATATTAAATTACAATTCGAAAAGGCTTTTCACTGTTAATGACTCGTATTCAAAATTATAAATAAGTAATCTAATCTAAAAAAATAAAATCATTTATTTTAAAAAAATTGCACAACATATCTATATCTTAGTTCGAATTATAGTTAAGATTTAAATTATAATTTTTTCAGTGAGAGGAGTTCGGTCTTTTCTCTAGATTACGGTTGGCCAAATAATCCATTATGCCAAATTCTGAATTTGGTGATTTTTTTGGCGAATTTTCTATGTATCTGGTGACCTGGATTTTATTACGTCATAAAGATGGAAACCTATAAAAATTATGCAAAAAATTCTATTTTGGAAACCCAAGTATGTACATCGCCGCCCACGTCACAATATGTCATCTTGGCAACATTTCTTTTCATCGTCAAAAAAATTTAGAATTTTGATATACTGGATTATACAGCATTTATGCTGATTACGGGAAATCCAAGAAAATTTCAATTTACAATCAGTTAGTCTATAGCCTAACAGCTGAAACAGTTGAAAATTAATTTGAGCATTCACTGCTTGTTTGCCAGAAGATCATATTCATTACCACAACGAAAGAAACTCAGAAAACTTCTAAGCATCGACTTCAACAGAAGCGAATTAAAAAAGATCAGACTAGTAACGTAGTAAATATTGAAATAACGAGAGAACCAACTCTCGTTATTTCAATATTTACTTTTGGCGAAACATGGATTTTCTATATAAAATTGTGTGGTTATATTATTTGAATAATGTGAGCTTAGAATACTTCAATAATACTGTTTACAGGATAGTGTAACAGCTGAAAATTGAAGAAACACTCTTCCAAGTATATTAATTCTTTCAAAAAGAATTTTATCATAAAGAACACGTAACTGTGATATACGCATAGGAACGGATAGGAATAGTAGAAATTACCTTAGTTGCCACCTATTAAACATGAATGCCGGATAAAAACGCTCCACAATTTTTTTCATTAGTTACTAGTGGTAAAAGAGATCAAGTAGTGCATTTCCCATTCATTTCATTGAATGCCAAACGATAACTAGGTAACAGCGGTTTCAGAATACTTAAATTATAGCTGTTTTTGATAGATTCAAAATAAACTTTCCGTGAAAAGTAATTAAAAATTATTTTAAGACCCTGCACAGTCTAAATAGAGTAAAATTCATTATCTCTCAAAATTTTTCTGAAAAAAATTGTAATAGCAATTCATGTATCAAGTAAATAAGCAAATTAATCTGATATAACATATCAATTAATTGGGAAGAAAAATTTATTTTTTGAAGAGGTGCCATCTACAAGGTTGTCTGAATGATTGATTCTCACAAGAATCTATAAATAATTTAGCAAGTTTACTATAGAATAAATAGCATCTATCATAATTATTTTTCGGAGTTCTCATTATAATTCACTGCACTAAATAAATTAAAAATTTTTTCCAATTTTAAGTAAAATTTAACATTTTATCCTAAGTCTCTGCTTTTTTTCTGTAGGTCTAGTTCTATTGTCTTATTTACTTCGATAAGAAGATTTCCAAACTTTTTTCCAATCTCCCTGAATTATTTTTTCATTATATTGAATCATAATATAAACATATTCATACGCAATATTAGGAAATGAAATCGTTTCATTAAAACATAGTAAATATGTTTTATATTTACATCAATTTCTCAAATTGTAAATGTATATACCGAAAAAAGCATAACGTTACTAAGATATAAAATATTTCTACTTTTTTGAAGAATGAAACTAAAAATTCTATAAAGGAATTAATGAGAATATAATATAATTATTAAGTACGTTTTTGAGATTGTAGAAACAATATTTAAATTACTGAAACTGATTTTTAAAGAAACTTTTGATTTAGGATTATTTTACGACCATATACTTACTCACAAAAGGACTGGTATCAAGAAATAGATGCTTGTAACTGAACTTTCCACTTCAAAAACTATTTTCGATCAGGAGTAAGAAAAATAAAACTTCTTGTTTTATATTAATAATGTTTACAAAGTGATATAAATCTTCAGAATGACACTTTATTGCTGATTTTCATATTTATAACAGATGTTTCTTCAAAGAGACAATAAGTGCTGTCCCCTTAAAATAAAATGAAGCAATGTCAATCCTAATGTAATTAATATTTATACAGCTGTTTCTTTAAAAGATGGGCATGTGTTGGAGATGATTGTTTATAAAGCCAACTTTTATTGTTTGTCACTTCGTTCTTTCTACAAAATTAAAAAACAAATATGAAATAAAGATGAATTAACTGTACACACAAGCTGTTGTCTTATGTCAAGAATATTCTAAAAGAAGGAATAAAATTTGTTACCATTGTTGTTTCTTATAACATTTAATTTAATTTGCTTTTCGTAATCTAATTTATCACAGTACAGACGGGAAAATATGTGCTTAGTTTAAAATACCTTCTATGGGTAATTTGTAATATTATTTCTTTATAATTTTTAGCAAATATCACAGCTGAGAATTTTTATTCTTTGCTTTTGAATGAAGTGAAAGTTTTATACTTAATTAATTTTTGATTGATAAAACCGAGTAATTGAAATTTTAAATGTAAAGCTACATATATAATACATATATAGTTTCTTAAATATTTAAATTATTTTTAAATATTTAAGAAACATGTACATTTATCAAATAAAGTTTATTAAACATTAGTATTGTTAAGCAATGATAAAAGATAGTAATTTATTTATCATTTAACTATTATAATCTGAATTCAAAATTATTATATATTCAAAAATTCTATTATAATCTATATTCAAAAAATTATTATTAAACTTAATATAATATTCTTTTCCATTGAAAAAAAATTCTTTTATAACTGAACTCCAAAGTTATTCTACAGATTCAGAGATTATGCATTAAATAAATTTAAATATAATTCAAAAAATTGATATTAAAAATAGTTTATATTATTTACATGTATGCAAGATGTAATGATAATATCAATGCATGTACACAGAAAAACATAAACATGTTAAATATAAAACATTTTGTTGTATGTATTGCAGCAGAATAAATTTATTTAATTATAAAATTTATACTATTTTTAAATAAGTGGAAATAAGTCAAAAGCAATTTTGTGAAAGTATTACGGGAAATTTCTTTTATTATTACTGTGTGTGCAATTTCTTTAATATTGTTTTCATTTTATCAAAATCATGACAATATTTTAATCCAAAAATCTTAAGTAATCTGCATGAGTTAATGAAATTAAATAGCAATAAGGGAGAAGCAAAATATTAATCACTTATCCCTATAAAAAATTATTATTAAATCTCTTTCATCAAAACAAAATTTAAATTAATTTCATTAACTATTATTTAAAGTATAAGATAAAATTATAAATTTTTTAATACGAGAAAATCTAAATTAAATGTTCCTCGCGATTATAGTAGAAAATTGAATCTGTGCTGTCACACGGAACATTGTCAGATAAATCGAATCTGTTAATTCCAAAGTCACCCTGAGTTCCATTTACGACTTCAAGACGACGTTTATGGCGTGACTTCATCTAGGGTGTGGTGCCTGGCTCATTAGGGCATTATTCTCATTATCGGAAAGTATTGAATTCGAATTGAGAATTAACCAAAAATTCGTGGTATTCACTGAAAACGGCAAAGACACGTTAAATAATTCGTGGTTGCTAGTGTCTTCCAAGTGGAATCATTCCTCTGAAGATGGTAAGTCAAGTATTGGGGGTCTTCTGCCAGATCCTGCTTCTAGATTCCATCCAACTTCATCAGCCCAACAGGGAATCTACTTCTGTGTTTGGTACAGGGAAGCATGCTGGTGCAACAACAAAGATACTATTTTTTCGCTCACGATGCTCAGTATTTCGTCAAATACATTTCATCCACGATATCGTCTAATATGGGGTAGGCCAAGCTGTCTTTTTCATAATACTATATGTATTCTAAGGTAGAAAATTCATTACTTTCTGGAAAATAGGCCTTCCTAATTTAAAAGCAAAAAACAAGTAGAAGACTCTCAGACTTGGAAAACTATCCCAGAATTATTTTATTTGAGAAACACTGAAACAGTACTCTATTTTACGTTCCCCCGTCACTATTAAGTGACAAAATGGACTCTAGGCTGAATTTAATGCAGATCAGCTACCTCCCAGAGATGAAAATGAAGCCTTTCTAAACCAGAATACTAGAATCAGGAAATAAAACTTTATTAAATATTGGAAAATTGTACTTTGCAAGAGACGATAGATTATTCAGCAAATCACTTAATAAAAAATACTTCGTATTCTCACGAAAAATGTTCAGATGCCACAACGTAAAAGAATATTTACTGTAGGTGATTGTTTAGCAGAAGGAAACAGCATATTTGACCTATGCTGCTATTCAATGGCCCCAAGATCCTGAAAAGAGGGCTTTATTGATATTGATTACCATTAAGAAGATAACATCTTGACTTGCACTCTAAACAGAAGTTTCATAATTAATCTCTTCACCTATCTTCCCTGCTTGGAGAATGAAGAAGTTTTTACATGGTAATATCGTATAGATATCCATCTTAAATGCATCTCCAAATGATGAACTTTAAGTAGAAAATCTCTTAGTTTCAAAGGCCACGGGAGACAGTCCGCAAATTACAATTTTAATTATGGGTGATCGGAAAGATGTAGCATGATAGTCTACCTACACACATCTTTTAATTCATTGAATTTATCAACCAAACTAAATTGTTTTGCTCTCAACGATAACATATTTAACTTAATTTAGTTGTTTGAGACCTTTATCTGTTTCTTGGGTTATCCTGTCAAATTTAAGATTACTACTTTTCAAAGCAAAAGAGTTTAAGTATATTACTAGAAGTGTTTACGAATATTGGAAAGCCTGATTACTAGAAGTGTTTACGAATATTGGAAAGCCTGATTACTAGAAGTGCCTGGTAAATATAATAACTCCCTAGTGAAATGGATTCACTTTACATTTGGAACAGATTATGAAGAAATAAGATCACATTTTCTAGCAACAACACAATCTAATTTATTAATTCTATTAAATTTTTCCTAAATGTATGTGATTTTATGAGTAAATTTTTAAGACATAACTTTAATACAAATAATTTCTATCAATTTGTTAGTTTCAAGAGAACCAAGACAAGATAGCACTATTCTTGTCATTACAATAAAATATTTAAAATTGCTTTTTCACACTTAAACAGTTCTCTAAAAGAGAAATGATTTGAAAATTTATACCTGGAGAGCTTGGCCAATCATCAGTATTAAAGAAGACAAATATGCGTTTCTAGAAAAAAAGTGTTTAACATACTATTATAGATCATATAGACGTTAAGTCTTACTAAATATAAAAATGTGTGAGATTCTTTTCTCAGGGAATAAACTGCATTACCTGTCATCCATGAAAATTTATATAAATGTTTGTGTTATAAGTGTACCACATATTAAGAAAACCTAACGCTGGTTAATGTTTGGGGGAATTTTAGTCTAGCATAAATGAACATTAGTTAATAAGAAGGGAATCACTTCCATCATACAAGAATAATCCGAAAACTATACACGATATCAAAAATCAGCAGTATTTTAGATATATATCACAATGTCTAACATTTGATTGATTAAGAGCATTCTTACGGAGAATACACAGATAATGCTGTCAGGAATATAATTGATTCCATTGCTCTCTTTTCTTGAGTGACAATGATCGTAGCTGCGTCATACGATCTGAAACTAAAACATCTTTCTAATAAGAAAATATGTTAAATCAGTGATGAATACTCCTTGGAATTAAAATTTATATAGCTTTCCAATTAGAAAATCCACATATTTAATCTTTGAAATCAGAACTAAAATTCTAAAATTGATGTTTGAAAGACTTTAATCTTAATATCGTTAATTCTTAACTCTATGGCACGACAGCCCATGTGGGCCAAGGCCTACAGCACCCATCTCTGTTTTCCTGACCGAGAGGCTCTGGGGTGCGAAGCATAATTCCTGATTAGGTGGTCAGCCTGACGCGAAACCCCCAGTGTTTAGTTCCCAAGCATGCTTGGTACTCATTTTATCGACCCACTGATGGGATGAAAGGCTGAGTCAACCTTCCCTTGCCCGATGATCGAAACTCGGTTCTGTGCCTTGGGAACTTCTTAATATCGTTATTGAATGAATTTCTTTGTAAAATAAGTAATGCTGAACTCTATATGATGGAAATTTTAAGTGACTGATATATATATATAAGATGTGAGTGAGCCAAAAGAAAGCAGATGCCGAAAGAATCAAAAGGCACAGTTAATTATATTATGGAATTACTATCAAAAATAATAGTTTTTTAATATAACGCTCCAATGTAATGAATTAAGTAAGTATTGTAAGAACTAATTTTTTAGTTATCTTGCTTTTATTAGTAACTATATTAATTTCATTTCATATGATAAAATATGGTACGTTAATATTATTCGGATTTGTTTCTATCACCAAACCTAGGGTTCCATTATGGAAAATATTACATTTGGATTTTCATTGCATTGGTATTTTTAATTGCATTTAATACTCGTAATTCAATGCTTTTCTCTATGCTTTGGTCGCATTCTCCTTCACTGGGTTGGTGGACTCCCATGGATTGAGAAGGTGTCCACATTAATCTGTGATCTCCAAAGTCTTTTCGCTTGTGTGGGCATAGATGTGAAGAGGAAAGTGTCAACTCAGGTATGACCTCATCACCAGAACGTGATTCAAAATTACTTGGTAATGAATGAGTGTTCTGAAATTGTTAAACTTTAGGTCTAGTCTGGGGTTTGCCTGCACTTTTATGTAACTATTTATATAGGCTTTTTAAGCCCTATATGCTCAGTAGCTTCTCGCCGCTTTCTGTTAAAATCACCAAAGTAAGGCATCATTTGTCGCGGTGAGGAATTGGGAGGGTGACTACATTCTCCTTCACTGAGTTGCTGGAGCTCCGTGGATTTGGGATGCGTCCAAAGCCTTTCCTCTCGAGAAACTTTATGAGGAGAGAAGGATGCTAGCTGAGATGCGACATCAACATCTGATCATGGTTCAAAATAACAATGCACTTGGCGACAGTTAAATATTCCAAACCCATTAACCTAAGGGTACAGTCTAAAGGGATTTACATGTACAGCTATATATGTATATGTGCTTTTTAAAATAGATATTTAATTTGAATACAGCTGAAATAAAAAGTTATCATCATATATTAGGTCATGTAGATAATCCGTAAAAGGCAGAAGAAATCAATACTGAAAATGAAGTTTAATTTAAATGTCCAAAGGCAGAAGAATGTAATACTGAAAAAAAGAAAACTTAAAATGATGTATATTTAAATTTCAAGTAAAAAGCTTATGCCACGGATTCAGCAGAACATTTCTAATAAACAGGATAACGTTGGAGAAAAATAAAAGAGTATGTATATATGTCAGAGAGAGAAAGAGAGAAGTTTCTGACAGCTTATCCAAATAAGGAAAATAGAAAGGAAGTTTAACAACAAGCATTCAAATGTCAATCATTCATACAACTTCAGAAAATAGTAGGGTGATTGTAACACGCAGCACAATGGAACAATGTGCAAAAAGCAATTCAAAATAAAAAAACAAAAATAGAAAGAATGGATTGCTACAATCTGAAATCACTCAAAATCAAGAAGTTTTTTGAAATTGATAATTTGAATCAGTAGATTCAGTTTGTTATAATATTTTTCAAAATATAAAAGAAGGCCTAAAAAACTGTTCTAAAAATGTTAAAAAGGTAGGTATTAATAATTAAACAAACTAATAGATCCAACTGTCATAAATTTAAATACATGAAATATTTCAGTACTTTTCCATTATACCCCATAACAGGAAGGAAAAAATCGTAAATTATCGTCATAAATAATCCATTTACGTCATGTATTGTTTAAAAATGCTTACGCTTTCAGAAATTACTAAAAAATAATACAAGCATTTTATTTATATTTTATAAGCAAAACGATTATCACTAATAAATAAAACTTATTTAAACCCCAATGTTTAGCTACCTTATCGATTACGTAAATATAATGTAATAGTAAATTTTTTCAATGAGATAAAATTAAATTTTGCTGTATTTAGTTGTTTTTTGCGTTTTGTGATTTGTGACCGTAATGCTTCTTTTAACCGATACAATTATCAATAAGCAATCTTTTGCAGCAACTAGCTTTAGCTTTGCTTAGCATTTAGTTTGCTTACCATTGTTTATCACATTTAATCAACTTTTGCACAAAAAAATTCTATTTAGTACATATTAAAATAAAATTTTGAGTCAATATAATCATCGTATCTACATTATATTAATCTCGCTTTTCTGTAAAAAACATGCTATTTACTTGGGAGCAAAAGCTTTCTTATAATTAAAAGCACCAATATTTTTATATTTGCAAATTTTATTTTTTTAACAATTTTTTATGTTTGAAATTGATAATTTTCTGATAGAAAGAAATTAATTGTTGTTATCACAACAAAAATGGATGATAATATTTAAGTATCATTTCTGTTTCTCAATTGTGAAATAAAACGCTACACTTTTGCTGTGGTTTTATCTACTGTTGAAAAGACATACAATTTTCTAAATTCAACAGCAATTAAATTAGAATATTGAATTCTCCTTATTGCTTCATAAAGTGATGCCCGTCAACTGAATAGTTTAATTATATATTTAATTATCATATAGATTTGTGTGTACAGTTTTAATTTCGTTTCGTTCATTTTAATATTCTTAAGTGTAGAATCTTAAGGAATGCGTCAAAAATTTCAAACATTTGCACTTTAAGTCTAAAAGTATTCGATTTGCAAATTTTACTTAAAATATAGGATCTCAAGATTACAGTGGGTGATCGGTTAACGAACAGTTCGGACTGCGAACAAATTGGACAACGAACACTTTCACGAAAGATTTTTGTGTTCTGACAACGAACACGTATGCGGATAACGAATTAAAACGAATTCTAACGAACACTTCTTGGCTTTCGGAGCATGATGTGCAGGGTTGCCTAACCCAACGGATCAAATATCGTTTTTCATCTCTCTTGAATTATGTTGCTTGCCTATTAAACTTCAAAGTTCTATACTGGAAAAAAATGTTTTCTAATAGAATATTTATAGCCAAAGTAAGCCATTAGTTTCGGTTTTGATTTCATTCAAAACCAAAACTAATTTTATTTTGAGTACCCTCCCACTTCGATCATTTGTTGAAGAAGTGGGAGGATGTCAGAGCAATGGTCTTACATGGCACACCCAAACTAAGTTGATATCAGTGAGGCTAGGGAACTTTACAACAACAACGTTATAAATCACTCCCGGAAAGTCTTGAAAGTCTTAAACAAGAGAGAAAAGCAATTGACATTGGACATGTTCTTTGATCCCCATAAACAAAAAATGAAAAGGACTTTTTAATATGTAAGACTATACGCATGCATTTTTTTTATAAACTTACTAAGAAACTATACATACTTTTTTTAATATAATTTTTAGGGTCTCCATGATTTTATAGATTCCACAAAAAATCAGCCTATGGTAAATCGATGATTGGTTAACGAACAATTCGGATGTTCGTTAACCAATCATCGATTTACCATAGACTGATTTCGACCATCACTTACTGTACAAATATATCGGAAAAACCACATGTTACATATATGCATCGGACTATTAGTTTACAAATCTATATAAAAGCTTATCTTTTCCATTATTCAGTGTATATAAAATTCCATTTTTCAATGCATCTAAAGAGACAAACTAAAAAATTCATAACAGAGAGATGCAGTATATTTGTGACAAAATAAATTTTTTTGTTAAAAGAATCACATATGAAGTTAAACAAGATATCTATACATGTAATTTTGCTATGACATATTATTTACTATATTTTCAAGTTGTAAATACTAACTCCAAATGATTCCAAAATACTTTTGTTCTTTAATTTTGTATTATAAAATCTTTCTATAACATATTCTATAGTAAAATAACTACTTAATTTATGTAATAAATTAGTTTTCAAGAACAATTAAATTATACATGTGCTGTCAAACTATACTCTTAAAATGTAATTAAAATAGAAAAGTAATTTATTTTTATTCAAATAAGACTGTTGTTTTAGAAATTTTAGGAATCTATGGGGACATCATGCACTCCAGGTTTTGCATGAGGTACAAGCATTGCACATTGGTTCATTACATCTTTGCGACCAGAAATCACAATGAGCTGATACTCGTATCTAGCAGACATTGAGACAATGTGTTCAAATGTTAAGTTTAAATTAGTCTGTAAAACAACATTTCATATTAGGTTTCACACTATCTGATATAAGCAATAATCTTCGCATAAAGTATTTTTTGCTTTAATAAAAAATGTTCAAATTCAACAACGCTTATGAATTTACTTTTCAGTTCAGATATTTTTGAACTTTTCTCTTGCAAGTGTTGAAAGAATGTCATTTCTTTATGTTAGCCAAAATATTTCGATTCATTCAAATAGTGAGGTTTTGTAAAGATATTATGAGTGACTATACTTCACCATATCAAATAGTTTATAGTCCATACAAAATGTAGTCCATATCCATATAATTATGCGTCCATACTAGGCAGGTAGTCTATATCCATATAATTATGCGTCCATACTAGGCAGTTTAATTAAATAAAAAGGTTTGGTGTGAGAATATTATCATCTCTTACACCCCGATAAAATATTTTATATATATAAAAGAAATTATCTGCGATAAAAATTACAACAGTGTAATTATCTACCACAAACATTTATATCCAATCAAAACCTTTCCTAGAATGTTTTTGAAGCTTGATCAGAGAGTTGTTGTAAGAAAGAAAATGTTTCTTACTCTGACGAAGAAATAAAATTGACTTAAATGATGTTAATTTGATTTAAATTCTTAAATAAATAAAATATGTTAAAAATAATATGAATCACATTTAACAACGAAATAAGGATTTTTATCGATTCATAAACAATGTCAATATGTATTTTAAAACATTTTATATTTTGAATTTATAGTTTATTTCTGCTACCTATAGAATTCGATGACATTTTTAACAACATGGATTGTCATCTCAGGGACAATGACTTTAGCCATTTTTGGTGCTAAGTCGCAGATAAGTGCATTTTTATTGGTGAGATCAACAACAAATCTGTCAGAAATAGCATGACGTCATATTTTCTGACAAATTCTAACATCCTATTTGTCGCTTCCATGTTTGACTGCATCGTGAAAAACTCTCATTGCTTGTATGCGTTCGACATTGGTCTGTTGGTCTATCACTGGATTTAGGTATGGCGTGTCATGTGACACATGTCTGTGCCCCTTTTTGCTTGCATTTATGATCTTCGAATAGTAACCGTTAAATTGATTAAATAGAGTAACCTGTTTCGTTTCTAAATTAAACTATAAAGTTACAATGTACGAGTTACGAAGTTAATATAGACACAAATCTGCTTAAAATCATTAAAAATTAGAAAATGTGCCAATAAAATAGTTAAGATGACTAAAGTTTCACTAAATGATGTTTACTAAAAAGTTTCACTACTGATAAATATGAACAGTCACAGGTTACGTCATCATGTAAATATTTACACATAGCTAATAAATTAAGATTCTCGTATGCAGCTTTCGGCTTAATATATTAATAAAAAATTTATGTTGAAAGTAATATTGATTATCAAAATCTCTTGATTCAAAAACCCTCTCGTAAGTAAAATTTTGAATCATTTCTATTCCTTGATTTCTTTAAACGAAATCCGTTACTCTTATTTCTCTTTAAAGCATTAACTACGGAAAAACTAATTAATTGTGGTAGACTGTGCTCAACAAAAAGTTGAAAATCCAATTGATGATTTTCTGAATGAATGAAATCATTTTCAGATGCTTTTGTTTTGGTTGCAAGATCGAATTATAGCATTTCATCTCCCTAGAGAAAAAAGGATCTCATAACATTAGATTATTATTCTGCCTCTTTTCACATTGCAAACACTTTTGACACTTTTGGAAAAACATCTGATAATTAAAATTGACATTAATTTATTAAATTCACAGAAATTTCAGTTTCGATTGGCATTTCGAAAGATACTTATCCAGAATTTTATAGTCATTTCGATGCTCTGCTGGCAATCGAAAACAAAACTAAAGAAGGATAAGAGATATCGAAGACAAATTTATTTCAAATATTCCTTACATTACAACGCTTACTTTATTCGAAGCACAAACCGCGTTTGAAGCCGGCTTCCCCTAATCACATCTTGGGTTGCTTGGGGTTCGCTCTGGCGGATGTTTGCACAATTCCACTGCTGGTAGGGTTCACGGTGTCATGGATCTGATCTAGCTGCCGCTAGATCTCTGAAGGATTGGAAACAACAACAACAACAGAAGTGCAGTTTTCTATGCAGCGAAGAAAATGATGAAATCAATAATAAGTGTGACTTGCTCGATGGTAATAAACAGTGTTACATAGCATAGCATTGAATGAAAAGGGATGTTTGATTCATTGTTGGAGAATTTTAGCCATGATGCCTTTACATTCAAAGAATATTGTGTTCAAAAGTTAAATTGGCATATCAATAAATACTTCGCTCTAAGCTGGTAGCTTTTACATTTGTTTTGATTATAGACCGAATCGGTTTAATAATCTTATTTAAAGAACAGGCTAATCAGAGAAGCATGGAAAATTAATTAATAAGACAAAATAAAAAACTTTTATAATGCATGTAAAATGCTCGTTGAATTTTCCTTCTGAAACAAGATCCTCACAAGACCTTAATAAAGCGAAAAAGAAGTCTGCACAAATTTTCATAATTCGCATAACTAATTCATAGACTGGCTGGTCAATGAATCAGTTATGCAAATAAAGTAAAAGTAAAATAGGGATGTAATTATACAAAACTTTTATACCGAATGCAAATCATACGATGCTTAGTTGTTCAGTCTTTGTCCACCATGTTTCCAAAAAATTGACTTAAATATCATGATATTTCAGTTAATATCGAAAATTGCTCAAAAAAGGCAATGCACATCTCTGTCGTTTATTGCACATTGGCAAAAGCATAATGGCTTAGAATCAAATGTAATAGAAGCAATAAATGGCTTATGGACTTTACATTATATTTTCATCGACTTGGCATACTCCATTTGGACACCGATTGTAAATAGTTTGTATTATTAGTGATAGTTTCAGATTTAAGAAAGTATTTTTTTTATCTTGCTATGTGCAGGATACATGTATTTTAACACTATGTACACAATATAGAAATGAAGTAAAATAGTTGCATTTGCTTTTATCAAAATTTAAACATTGTTTTCCGTAATCACCTTTTGCCTTCAGTTCAACAACTCGTGGATTTGAATCCCACCTTGGGTTTGAATGTTTGTTGTGATTCGAAATCCACTGTAAACAGTAAGTATCAGTCTACTTAGCCCTAATATGCAAAAAATGACCGTTAATCTACCAACTAACCAATTTTCCGTAATCATTAGTTCTACCAAATTGTTGTTGTTATAACAAGTGCAAAAAGAAAAAAAAAGAAAAGGTAAAAAAGACAAGTCATATGGAACCAAACGCATGGAGCACTGCCCCAGCCACATCTTCAGCCTTTTTCCGTATAAAGGGTGTCATGGCAGCAGTTGGGGTTGATGTAGAAGAGGGTCGAGGTAACAGAGATGGAGTTGAAGAGATGCCTCGGATCCAGCGGAACTTTTGTGCAGTGCGTAGGTTCTAGATCCGTTGGGCATGATTTCCATACCCCTCATGTACCCAGTCCGCATTCTGCTGATGACCATGGTCAGGATTAAGCTCCGGTAGGCACTATTTTTTCCGTAGTCCCCCGAAAAGCTGATGCCTTGCGACTGCAGTTCTACCAAAGTAGAGTTCAAAAATAAAAAAGTTCATTTATTTACCTGAATATTTTATTTTGAAAGTTTTGATGCATTAATATTTTCTCCATTTTTATGTTAGTAAAAACAACTAAATAAATTCTGGAGCGAATGCGTGATTTCCTTAAAATTATTTTTTTCAATATAAAAGTTTATTTTTGGGGAATTCAAAATGATCTAGTTTTTCGTGAATTTAATATGTACCTATTGATTCACTATCAACTAGAAAGTCTTGAGATTACATTTAATAAATAATAGCAACTCAGTATGTTAGCTGTAATCCCAAATTATGTTCGTTGTGTGCTAAACTTCATTAAGCAATTTTTTTTCACACACGAAGCATAAAATGATTTTTACACAAATCTTGCTTAAACTAATCAATTCGTTAGCTGATGTCCAAGTGCTTTTGTTTTGTTTGCAGTTCAATAGTCATTTCTACTATTCCCGAATGTAGAATCAGTTGCTGAGAATGCTTTCATATACAAAATAAAATTTACAAAGGATGTCGCACTTTTTATGCAAACTTGATATTTATTGTTTATTGTCTTTGTGTTACTAGTGTGCTTAAGTAAAAAAATAAAGGGTGTTCATTAATTATTGTCGGGGTTTCCGTTCTTCATAATTTTCGAATAAAAGATATAACACAAAAATCGATTACGTATTCATAAATTACAACTCAAAGAATTTAAAAAAAAAATAATGAATTTGCACATGGCTGCCCCTCCTGGCTCATAAAACATCAAAACGAAATTCGATTTCCCTCCAAATCGTTCTCCAGTATTTGTGGGGTAATATTTTGAATAGCAGTAGCAATTCTACGCTTCAGTTCACCAAGGGAGGGCACGGGGGTCTGGTACACAATGTTCTTGACAAACCACCATAGAAAGAAGTCCAGCGGTGTTAAATCCGGTGATGTTGAAGGCCATGGGATTGGTTCACCTCTTCCACACCATGTAACTGCACAGCTGCTTGTCTCTTAGATTTTCGTGGACTGCGAGTAAACGTTTCTTGGATGCGATCATCATCTTCCTGCGAAGTGCTCGGTCTTCCCACTCCCTTTCGGTGTAGAACGCTATCAGTTTCCTGAAATTGTGTTAACCAGCGTCTGATAGAATTATCTAAAGGAGGATCTTTCTGGTACGTGGTTCTGAAGCGACGTTGAGTAGTTATGACTGATTTAGTTTCGAAAAACTACAATACACACATTGCTTTTGCTTGCACGGTCGCCATTTTTTATTTATGACGTCATCAATACCCAGACTGCAAATGTGCTAAGATCGCATTGTTGCCACGTAAAATTCTTTGAGTTGTAATTTACGAATACGTAATTGGTCTTGGCGTATTATTTTTATTCGAAAGTGAGGAGGTACGGAAACCCTGACAATAATTAATGAATACCCTGTATATTACTTTATAGATTAAATGTATATGTAATTTCTATGGATTGTGAACCTAGAGAATTAAAATTCTAGTTCACATTTCAATGGGCCACTTCGTGAAATAAAAGCAAATTAATCGTTAACAGTTATTGTATGGTTTTTTTTGCACTCTAGTATTAATTCAATCAGGATTTATAATTTATAAAATATTTCGAACATCATAAGTATTCCTTACTTAGATAAATTAATGAAATAAGACCTTAGTGCTAACCAGCTGAAAGTTTTAATAGTTTAAACGTTTTAAGTTGAAACAGGTTCTTTTCTTTCTTTTTTATTTTCGAGTTGGGTAAGTAGAATAGACTTTTCAATGAATGCTTAAAAAAAGAAATAACTCTCATTTCTTGAATGTTATGTGAACTGAATATTTACATAAATGTTATCTAAATATTCAGTGTGCGGATAGGTAAATATTCACTTCACATAATATTCAGTAAAAGACTTTTAGTATCCAATTCACTTGCTATTTAATTTTCCATCCATAAAATTATACTTTTGAAACTAATCATTTCCAACAAAGTAATAGGTCAAATGACATATTTTCTTAAGCATTTATTGGAATACATATGGAGGTGTTTAATAATTAAAAAACCTTCTTGAACAAAATGCAGTACTTACATATATAGGTCATATTTCCGCGAAATTAGTACTGATTATTTTAAACAGGATGGGCAATATCTTGTCTTGCGGAAAAGACTATACTAAATTTACTAAATGACTGTACTTAATATAATTTTATTTATGTCTAATAAAATTATTAAAAAAAGAATACAATGTTAAGTAAAACTCTATGAAATCGTTCTAACAATAGGAAATACGACAAATTATAAAATATAACTACACTTTATTTAGATTTGCAATGATAAGTTATATTCAGGAATCAGCCACACTCAGATATGATATCTAATGATATGTATCTTTTAAAAGTTTAATGAACATACACAAATTATTAAAATTTGATTAATATGTTATTATTTGAAGACAATATTGCATAAATAAATTTTATTTGCTGGAGTTTGGCATATAAGAAGACTCAAAATTTCAAAGCTCTTTATTTATATTATTAACCTATTTTATTATAACATACAATCACGCATACACGAGGAAACTAGTCAAATCCCAACAGCAATTTGATTTACGTTTAATATAATGGAGTAAATTTTACCAAATTCATAAAAGTCCTTCAGCATTTATTCAGATGCAATTCATTCTTTATATCTTAAAGAAATGTATTCATTCCTTATATCTTTAGGGTTTTTCATAGATTTATTAAATTATTTCCTACCAATCTAAAAACCCATATTTATTCAATTGATTATGAAATGGATAAACTTTGAATAAATAGCAATAAAAATGATTTATGTTACTTTGCCGTATATTTTATTTATTTCCTTAGATTCAATTTGTGAAAACGTGGAGATTAAACTAGTGAGAATATTGTCTTTGTGAAAACTTTAATATAACATTAGTTATTAAAATTAATTTTTGATATTTTAATTTACACTTTTTTACTGTAACCCTAGTATTTTACGATGAGTTCTCTCATGTGCTTAAAAATGAAGTTTTGATATAGAATATAAAATGAAAATAGTGGTCCGGATATATTACATTTGTTGATATTTTTGATCGAAAAACGAAAATATAGTTTTACATGAAATATGCAAACTGCACGTACTTAATATAATTTTCGGATATAATAATTAAATATTCATCCTACGAACAATCCCTCCAATACTCCAATGATAGGTTCTAAATTACGAGGTGCTTGGTGATGGGTGACAGCGGGAATGGACTTCGATATTCCTATTATTGACCAATGCTTTTAGTATGAAAAATATCAAGAAATTTGAGTACTGAAAAATACTATAAGATTCGTTCATAAAGAAAGCTCTTAACAATGGCGTTTTAAATGACTATGTAAATCCTTATTTATTAATTTTGTATTGACACAGTTTAACAGGATTTTTTAATAAGCTTTCAAATATTGTGATCATCAAATATATGTGATTTTTATTGTTTTTAATCACAAGTGAATTATTATTCCCTTTGCAAAGATTTAAGAATTGTATTATGCTACACAGCTATGTTCATAAAAATGAGGTTTGGTTTTTTCTACAGAAAACAGTTTTAAAATAAAATTTTTAAATCAGTGTTGTTGTTGTTACTAATGACAAGCCAAACTCACTAAGCCATTGGCTATGCAAATATAAGAAATATAAGTCAGTAGGGTGCGTTTTTTGTTTTAATCAGAACAACCCGAAAATGAAAGTACGCCTTTCCTCTAAGACTCCCGATAGCTGACACCACCCCTCAATTTTGACATTAATCTAGAGGGAAAATGTTCCTCCAGACCATTACACCCATGGTAACTGCTCAACGAATGACTACAGGAGTTCGATTCTACAGATTTAACGAGCACGTATATCGTATTTACTCGGTATGTCTTTGGTTGCTTTGGGAATTGAACGCCGAACTGGCAGCCGAATGTTTAGCGCTCTTGCCTTCGGTTCAACAGCTCGTGGGTTCGAATCCCACCATGGGCATGGATGTTTGTAGTGGTTCGGAATCCACTTTAAACCGTAAATCCCGGTCTAATTAGCCCTCGTGGGAAAAAATGACCGTTGAGCGACAAACAAACCTTGGGACTCGAACCCCACTCTTCCCGACGGAGAGTTGATTACCGCGGTCCGAATTGAAGAAGTTGTTTATCCAATCATTATCGCGTATGCTGCTGCTCTGAAGGCAATGGTAAAAGAAAACCCGTTGCACAACAAATAGTAGTTATGAATTCGAGATCGATATATTTAATTTGATATAATTGTAATACGGAGAGTGGCCATTGTCTCTTCTTATTTACCAAAAGAATTCAGTAATGAATAAAGAATGATAAGAATAAATTTTCATTATGAAAGTCTTTTATACGATGAAAAGTCAATCAATTAAGGTAAAGTTTTCTTTTCTGAACATAAATTTCTTGAGATATAGCGTATGAGTGATTTCTCCTAAAATATATTAGAAATTTAAAATCTCTGTTTCTTAAGTGGGTAGTTCTGATAGATACATGATATCTTATTATTTTTTAAGCAGATTTTGCTCATGCATTTTGAAGCTAGAACCTCTAAAGTTTTGCGTTTAACTGTAAATCATATATAATTAATATATAAAAGGAAGCAATTGTTGAATACATGGAATAAAACAAATAAAACAAGGAAACAAATCTTGTTATGTTATCGCACATTTAGTTTACCTCTTATCATTACTGCTCATTCATTTTAATCAATATTAGCTGAAATTTGAGATTTATAAAAAAATATCAGAAATTTTGATATGTTATGATATATATATATATAGTTATATAATTTAAATTATTTATCAATATAATATATACATTTTCATTCGATTCCACACAACAAATGATTTTGAAAATAAATTTCTATATTTAGAGATGATCCGTTTTTGCGTTAAGAATGGTTTAGTTTTATCAAGAAGTATCTTTTTAAAATAAATTTTTATATTACAATTTTTATTTTTTAAACAAAATTTTAAATATTTTATGTCATTAATGCAAAACACTTTTTTGTTTATTTCAAATGAATCTTTGCTAAGAGAATGTTATCATAAATGTAATAAATTGAAAAAAGGTTAAACGCCTTGTTTATGTTATCTTACTTACTGAATTACTGTGCTCATTTTACATACTGACACTTTACAACTATATGTTATTTTCAGTTTAAAAATTTAGTTTTATTTTAATATTCATATTTGTAGTTTATAATAAATCTGTAATAATATTGCATCTGTTATTTTGAATAAGATAATTTTCTCATAATGTTTTCTTTTGTATATTTCATTAATTTCAGTTAAAAATTTAGCTGAAAAATATTTACATTAATTAGATTAATTTTATTAGCGAAATGAAAAACTAGGTGTATTTTTAGACAGCAGTTTTAAAAAATCAGCAAATAATCCACTCTTCATGAGAGATGAGAAATTAAATTACAATTAATTGTTTTAAATTAATGTTAATTAATTTTAGATTTGGATTATTAATTAGTTTAAAGGAACGTAAAATTAATTTACTTTAATTATATTTAATATTAAAGGAATGTTATCTAATTTTAATTTTAGATGTGGATCTATTTATTAAGTAGCAATATAATTATATGGTATAGATTCGTATTGTAAAAGAAATATTTTAAAGTCTTTCATTTGATTTTACTTTTAATATTTTCGTATAAGGCCGAATATTCACTGTCATTAAAAACAATTTTCATAATTAATTAGCATAGCCAAAGAGAAATGTAAGGAAATTTCTCAAGAAATATTGTTTTTTAAATTCTCATTTCCATGAAATTAATTTATTAGATTGTTATATACTTTTTAAGAAAATAAAGTGTTTTTTATCACTCATCGAGTATTAGATTTGATTAATTAGTTTATAGTTTTAAATATGTCACTTTTAATATTGTATTTAGAAAAATAATCAATTTTAAATTAGCTGGATTCCTTTCAATTATTTTTAAAATCTAATTCTTTAAGATGGATTGATAATTCTTTAAGATGGATTGAATTTTAAGAAAGTGATGATTGAACACACTATGTTCGAGTGTCATTCTACTTTTTATATTTAAAATTTAAAGGAGCATTCAAAAAGATTTTGAAGTAACTGATTTTAACAAAACTCTTTGTTACAATGAATTTTTACTTTTAAGTAACTAGTGTAAGAAAAATTATTAAATGATGCTTTGTGGAAGAAAAATTTATATTTTTATTTTATTTGTAAATAAGAAATGAAATGTAAAAATAAACGAAGACCATAAGTTTTTTATCATGTGTCTTTTTTTTTGGAAATCAATGAGTGTCAGATTTGTTAACTTTATGATTTTAAATTTTTTTTCATATTTAATTTTGAGAAAAGATTCAATTTCTATTAGATTGCATTTATCCAGATACCTTTTACGAGTTAATTTAATCCTTTAAGACTAATTGAGCATTAAGAAGTAGAAATTCCCTTCTCATTTAAGTGTAATTTCACTCATATTTCTTAGAATGTATAGTGAAAAATAATTTTATGCTAAATAAATATCATTTTGATTTAAAAGGTTGTATTATTATTTAAATTATTGTTATAATACTCTACTGGGAAAAAATAATTTCATTATTAATTTAAAAATCTTTGTACTTTTGAATATTTTTATTGAATCTTGAATTAAATAAAAACTATGAAGCATATCTTTTTCATGCCATTTTAAATAGAGGTTTCTATCTATACTCCAATACGTTAAGCAAATCACAATGAATTTTAAGCTTTTCATAAATATTCTGTTTCAATTAAATTCAGATATTCAATAAAATTTAATTTTTAATTTTACTCAATTTAAAGAAAATCAAAGAAAAGTTTAAAACTTTAATTCTTTTGCTATATGTAGAAAATTGTCACATTTTTTAAAATTTAATTTTAGTAAATTTTGTTATTCATTGCCTATAATTGCCGAAGAATGTATAATAATGTTTCGTTACAACTTTGGCAAATATTATTCTTTTTATGTATTTCTTAAAGTATGTTATGCCCTCTATTTATCTAATATATAAAAATCGACTTTTAATGCTATAAAAATGATGTAATAATGGAAGAATCTAAGGAAATTAAAAAATTTTAGTTGCCCATTAATTGAGTTTTATACATTGTGTCCATGTTTTTCTGTTTATTATGTTAACATGATTCACATACCACTAAATCGACTATCAACAATTTGCAATTGTTAAAGTATTTCAAAATTAAGTAACTTAATTTCTGTTAGGTTCTTAAATGAGCGTCTTCAATTGGTATAGCTTCTAAAGATAGCTTTAATTTCGTATCAATATATAAATATCAATTCTGATAATGTCATCAAGTAATTCCAGATATGCATTTACAGAGGAGTTTGTTCTATTATCTTGGAGATGGCGGTTGGGGAGGTAAAATCTCGCGATATGAGATACTAGGTTGCTTGATTATATTTGATTATCGATTCTGATAACTTTTATTTCCACGATTAGCTTTGATGATTTTTGCTGATCTTTATCTTTGAAAATATGCTTTTGAATATCAAAGAAATATTTCTTGCTGCTTTTGATATCTAAATTTCACAATAAAGCAAAAAAAAAAAAAAAAAAAAAATGATATCAATGGAAGTACAAGAGAGTTACTTATTTTTAATAAATCAAATTTGAAAATAAATTTTCGTACCTTAGTAGATTTAAAATAAATAAAAACCATTTATTTACTTCAAACAAGGAGCAAAAATAAGGAATTTAGTTCCAATATAAAAAAAGTTAACCATAACTTTCAATAAAAAATAACCTCTTTACTTAGGTTGAAAGTGATATTGTTTTCGAGATGCTTTCTACATTATTTTATTTACCAAACTGTTTTTCGTATAGTTTGTATGTTTTGCGGATTTCATTTGCTTTATTTTTAAACTTAAATAAGCACTTAAAATTTATTTTTAATACTGATAGTTTTTAATGTTAAATGGAAACGATAATTTGTATTTACAAATTTCAAAAAAAAAGTCTCTGTGATTTACTGAGATATTTAATTGCATAATTGACTTTATTCTATTAATAAATGTATATTTTGTGGATGTCAAATTGTAAAATCATAAATTTTACGACGTCGGATAGAACAGTATATATTAATAGAAAACTTCAGAAATCTTCTTTACTTAGAAATGATTTCGTATTTAATGTTTTATAAGTGCAGTTAAATGTATCTAATAACGATTATTCCAAGCACAATCCATTATATAAGCAATGTGTAAGAGTGTTTTATTGTGACAATAAGTAGAGCAAATAAGATGTCTTCATCACTGACTCTTGGATTGCTCACATGGAAGAGCGTGGATTTCATCGGGTTCATACGCGAAATCTGAAACTATCTCTCCATCTTCATCCACACAGTAGCAGCCTACGAATCCACACTGCAGACTTTTGTAAGAGCCATCCACGTTGCAAGATGGCCAGTCAACATCCATTACACTTTGCGCAGCTGAAAGGAGCAACAAAATGTATTTTATGGAGTTATTTAAAAATGTATCTTTCACTCAGTTTATTCAGCTAAAATAAATTATTTATTGATTTAAATGACTCAAATTTTGAACGATGGAAATTATCGATAGCTAAATTAAGCAGAAATTTGAAATAAAGTGTAGTATATTATACAATTCTTTGCTAATATGAAGGGAAAACAAAGTAAAATAAAAATATTTGTAGTGAAAATACAACTCTCAATTATCCGCTAAGAGTAAATCACAAATTTTTAATTCTTTATAGAGAAGTGCTTCAAAGAAAAAAAAGTTCATTACTTAATGAATTTTTTAAATAAATAAGTTAATTTACATATTTCTAAGAAGTTAACAATGCTGTCATTCCTGTATAATAAATATATGTTGTTGGTGTTCTTATGTATGACACTTGAACAAAAAAGCTCATTAGTCGACTGTTACGAAATTAAATCAGATGGGTGCTTCTTTCTTTTAATCAGAGCACCACTGAGGTGGAAGTACGACTTTACTCTGAAACTCCTCTGATAGATGGCGCCATTAGAGGATCCACTCCTTCAATTAATAAATATATGTATGTTATTTATTACCCTTAAAAATTCTTCAAGTCCATATTTATAGAATTTGTTTCATTTTTTATAACTTTATATATTAACTGAGAAATCGGCTTATCCGTGATTGCCACACCACTCACTTTTACTTTACTGTAAATTTAAGCATTG